>JAMKCH010023341.1:0-18338 GCA_023653785.1 Ophioderma brevispina
AAAGTGGCATTCAGGTTTTAATCAATATCTGTTATACAAATCAAATCCCAAATGGAGTTCCCGAAATAAATCCAGCAAGTGGCCCCACTGAGATTCGATCCGAGGACCCTTTGCTCCAGAGGTAAGCTTGCTAACCGCTAGACCACGCCACTTCCTCAAGAATTCTTGAGTATTAACTAAAATAAATTTTCAATTGTTCATTTCGTTTCTTAATACATTTGATCGTTTGAATCGTACATGGAGATGTTAAGTAGTGACGATTTTTTTTTGGATACTAACAACATACGGAGAGAAGAAGATTCGTATTCATTTGCGTGTCACTGTCTGGTATAAAAGTTGCCTGAGGATATGACAAAATCAATATGCGAATGAGCGTGTTAAACAACGAAATTCAGCAAGTCAATATTTAATGCCATAGTACTTCTGACGGCGGTGGACTTTCAAAGGTTTAGATATGAACTTTGTTGTAGATCGTGACTGTGATTTCTGTCCAAAATAAAATGTATTTCCAAAGTGTTTATTTTTGTTACGGATGCTTTTGTGCTTTACATCGAAATTTCTGTAATTTCTGTGTGACCAGTTGCTGCAATGCAACAAGAAAGTTTCATTTCATTCAATTTCGTAGTTGCAGTGTGTAATTTATTTTAGTTGATGTAATTTATTTTAGTTGAGAACTCGCACTTGTAAATCTGAGCGCTTGGATTTGAAATTTTGTGACGCCATGTCTGGGTCACGACCTCCCGTAAAAATACCGAAGGTAATACCACTTGCGTTCGTACTAATGAGAAAAGTCTGAGCTTTCTTCTTATACCAAAATCTTCATTTTGATAGGTAAAGCTGGGGGCGAGGTTGTTTATCGGGTCACCCACTTTTAACGTTATAACGTTTCATTGAAAACAGTGCGTGGTTCCTAAGTAAACGCTTTCTTTTTGGAGATATTCAAGTCTTGTAATATTCCAAGAGATCGTCTTTCTTTACTGATACGCAAGTGGTTTGAAGTAGCAGAAAATGGGTTAACGATTTGTTCAAGTCGTTCACTTGAAACTTATCTCGCTTGATATAAATATTCTTCTGGCCTCTTTTTTCATACAGAGGCCATGCATTGTATTGCATTAACACTTTTATGCACTTAAAAGTGCATAAGGTCTTGCGCACTCCCGTTGGTGGGGGGGCTCATGTGGACTCCTGATTAACACTTAAGTGCATACGGTCTTGCGCACTCCCGTTGGTGTTGGGGGCGTATGTGTACTCTCCTCTGAAAACCACAGTGCTGTTGGATGTTTTTACCAAAACTCTGGTCATTGATGGAGTACTTCAACACGACCACATAACAGAACAAAATGAAAATCAGTTGTACCGAGTCAGAATGGCGGTCCAAAACCGATTTTGTATCTCACATGAAAAGCTCCAGCCGTAAACTGGAAAACCACTTTGACAAAGGACTTGTTCTACAAAATTTGGCTCATAGGATCAACCTTAATAACTTTACATTGCTGAAAATAAATTTTCCAAAAAGGTTTACTCCAGTATGATATTTCATAAGGGACAAACTACTTGTTTTATTTCAAATTATTCTAATAAAGAGGTAGCATACAAACCATAAAAAGCAATTTAAATTGCCCTAATCAACGTAGAAAAAGCACAAAGGTTCACATGATTAAAAAACCTTTCCGATAATCATTATAACACTAGCTTGCAACTGACTTGATTGAGGACAGCGCTTCAAATTGAAAACGATAATTATTATTTAGGTATTGCTAGAGAGCTTAACAAATGTTTAAGTAGTGTTGAAAGTAGTAACTTAGTAAGAGTTGAGGTGCAGTAAGTGAAATTCAGAGGGTGTTGTTTTCTCTGGTCTTTTTTCTATGGTCTTCAGAATGCAATTTGTTTTGTTTGAGAACAGATACTATTAATAGAGATAATGAGAGTACTGTTATATAATAAATACCATGCATTTTATTTTGCTTTCTCAACGTGGCTGTAATTTTGGTCATAATAGTTATATACAAGTGGGTTTTCTACTTCTGGTACCAAAATGGTTTCACATTAACATGGTCTATATACACCCATCTATAAACAATATTCCATGGAGAAATTTCATCATGTTCTATATCATATATATATAACCCTTAATGTTTGATGAAGCGCAGTGCAGATGGTTCCTACGTTTTGACAACTTTGTGTGCTAAAGCCAATAATCCGTCCATGTATCGCGGGGACTGTTGTGTAAGAGTGTGCGCTTCCGGATAAAATTGTTGAATTTTTGCACACAACGTACTCTTTGCATAGCATTGATAATCCATAAAATTGATGGAAGCACTGCCCAACCCCCCTTAATGCCCCCAGCTTGGGTTTTCAAGGTTATACAGGGTCAAAAATTTAAATGTTCTGAATTGTTTAAAAAAAAAAAAGCACACCATGGTTTTTGTCTGATCACAAGGATTTCCAAAAGGTATAGTTTACACTATCTAGGCTTATAGTTCCGGGGTTATGTGGTAAAAATTGTAAAAATGCAAAAAAAAGTCAATTTTTGGTGTGTACTGGGTCAAAAGTTAAAAGTTTCTTTGATTCAGTTAATATTTGGTCGCAAATTATTTCCCTAGCTTAAAGATTAAATAAGGAAATAGTTTGCCTTATCGTTATGCTTAGTTTTCACGTTTCCAACAAAATAGGTCCAGGTCAATAGAATCCAATAGCTGGCAAATAGCGTTGACTTTATTCGCCATTTGGTTAATAACCAGAACATCTAAGATAACAAACTATTCCTATATTTTCATTCTATTGGCTAAGCCAACAATTTGAACCCCATTTTACAAAAATTGGAGCAACTTTATTTTTTGACCTCTGTACAAAACCCAAAATTGCTTTTTTTTACCATTTTTACAGTTTTTACCCCCACAATTTCCTAAACCTAAGTCCAGGTAGTATAAACTGATACTTTTTGGAATCCTTGTAACCAAAAGACATCATGGTGGTGCTTTTAAAACAATTGGAACATTTTAAACAATTTTTTAACCTTTTTAATTTTTGTCAAGTTACGTAGTTATGCCATGAAAGGGCCGTGCAAGTGCTTCATCAATTTTTTTTTGATTATCAATGTATAAAGGACTTGGTGGTACCAACATTCAACAATTTTAATCCGGATTTGCCACACCACATAAAAGATCTGTTCACTACAGTCCCCCACTAGAGGCCAGCCTCGCTGAATGATTGCCTATCGATATAAAAACATATTTGCTAGAGTGTGGGTATATTTCAATGCATTTAGGGCATCATTCGCATTTTGAACGATCGACACCACCCATGGGGCATCACATTAGACACTCTTTCGTACACCTCACTACCTAAACACATACTCCAACTTATCACAACTTCTAAAGAAGATTTTGAGAAACTACCTTTTTCTCGTAGGCAGCATTAGGTAAATGGTTAATATCCGTTACAGAAATTTCTCCGAGTACACAACTACAGATCATTACTTCTGTTTAATCCGCGATTGACAGTCATATTTGGATGCTTTAATCACCTAGATATGTCAGTTTGCTTATTCAAATAAAACAATATCTACAACGGCTTTGCAGTGTATCAAAATTCACATGTAGTGATATTGGAGAAAAGATGTCCTGATTAAATCCGTTGAGAACTAAGTGTAATACTAGTCGATAGGCTTTTGTGAGAACTAAGTGTAATACTAGTCAATGAAAGTTATCATTATCCACAATAACTTATTTCCATACATTGGTACTAAATATTTTATTTTTCATGCCTCGTTTTGGGACACTCTATAATCCTTGTACATTCAATACAGTATTATTATATTCCCTCATTAGTAAGGACTTTTCCATACACCTCCGATGATAATAGTGGGGTTCAGTTGAATGCCTACGATAAAACCGATAAACCCACAACATTCACTGACATCACAAGATTAATGTGACATTATGTTGTGTAACATCCTTATTTTAACGGTGGTAATAACATTCATGTTTGTTGGATTTTTAACAGAATAATGCCATATTAGGTTGTTTCGAAGCTTGTTGGTACATACCTTCCGACCCATCTCAAAATGGAATTTACGCAATATAACTGTTTTCTGCGCATGCTCATACAAATGCGCAATATTAAGTAAGAAGGACCGCCAGGAACTGCGTCATAATGACAGAAGCACCCACCGTTGATCTAGACCTGTGGGTTTTTCGTTTCGTTGAAAGATGGTGTAGGCATATAATTTGGTTCATATAGTGAACAATTTCCATGATAGGAATATGTATATCCCAATGCTAGAGGGAAACAAGACCGGTTCGTCTCTACAGGTGGGTGTGAGACTCATCATTTTTTTTTTTTGCGCCGGTGTGTGGCTTTCAGGGGACAAACCGGCTTTGGTAATGTGTTTTCGCTGAGATCATATGTCTTGTAGTTTTTAACACCCAGGTAGGTGGATGTCAAGGATATAGTCATGGGTTTAAAACAAAAAACCAAACTGAGTACCGTTATTACGATCACTAATTAATTATATATTAATTAGTTAGTAGGATAATCAGCAAAAAGACCAACGATAACACACATCATGGTGATATTGTTGTCTTGGTGAGCATTGGTATACTGATACAGGCAATCCAATACTTTAGGCCAGTCAAAATAGAATGAATGCTCTGCCTTAACCCAAACCACTAAATTGCAAACAGAATCAATTCCAACGGAATTGTATTGAGAATACTTTAAAACCAACATATCAAAAGTCTAATAAATACTAAAATCGAAGGAGTGGAAAATATATTTTAATGGGTAGGTTATACGGGGTCAAAATATGGAAAGTATCAAAACGCGTCGAAAGTATGCCAACGTGTTCGTTCCATTATCCCAGGGATTAAAAAGAGGTATAGCTTGTCCTATCTGCATTTGTAGTTCAATAGTTCAATAGTCAAAATAGGTTCATGTCCCAATGGGGTAATGTTCAGATATTCCGTTCGTTATAAAAAATGGTGCCAATGATTGCGTCTAATGGTACAGAACCAAAAAATATACTGGTTGCACACCATCTATAATATTCGTTTGCATTTGGAACGCCAAAATTGACTGGGGCTACAGGTCGAATGGGAGGTCCCTAGTCATAGCTCTGTAAGTCTTATATAGAAAGTTCAAACAAAGAATCTATTTACATTTACTTCTCTAGTGGGACAATTTAACAGTTTACAACCAGTCCGATCAAAATTCTATGAATTTTACCCCTAGTTGACCGTGACTGTTATAGCCTATTGTACTAAAACTATAACTCGTAGATAGGGCAAACTATACCTTTTTTAAACCTTAGCAGTAGCCCAATAAATTGGTACATCATTAAATCAATTCGAACATTCTAGTTTTTTCCCCCTGTACAAACGTTCCCCCCTTATTTCTACATGTTTCCACTAGGAAGGTGATTTTGGTAGACTTTTTAATATATTATTTTTTGGACTATTTCAGAGTATATTAACACCAAAATTGTTTCTGTTGCAATTATGTGTGGGGTCATCCTACAATATGGACTAACTGAGTTGCATGGATACAACGAATTCAGGATTTATTCATTCATTGGTTGGTGTTCAGCGTCCAATCATGTGAGTGTATACTGATACAAAGGTAATCGCTTCAAGTGGCACGGACTTGGGTGTGGTGCTTTTGTTGCCGGTACCTACATTTTCTCATAAAATGGCCGTCCGTGCTTGATAGTTCACGGTGGGTGGTGTGACTTTAGAGCAACATTTTTTTTTTCAAATGGTCCGTATTGGGTATAAGCGATAAAGTAATGTTCGTTAGGGTATACATTTTATAAGGTAACTGTTATTGGATATCGCCATAGCATGACCATGATGCATGAAAGAATAAATAATACATACCTCTTTTTAAGTAATAATGGACCGCCAGTCACGCGTCGTAATGACAAATCCCCTCCAACACGGCGATCTAGACTTGTGTGTTCGTTGGTGAAGGAGGGTGTGGCATATTAATTGGGTTAGATTGGTAACATTTCTTGATACGAAATATTGATATATTCCCAAGCTGGGGGGGGGCAATGGTTTTGAGTCAAGGGAAAGTGACTCGTATGCTATCCACCCATGAAACATAAAGGCTGTTTTCAGAGCCCAATCTTCCACTGACTTCTGTCTCATTCATAAGTCACCACATCCATCAGGAGTGAGTGTTTCCCCTCCGTTACATTAAACAAAAATCTAACCGGGCACAAGCTGGCATCCGCACTGGCTTTATAATTTTCCGAGTAGCTATTCCCTCTAACCTAGGTAACAAACACGAATTTTGGGTTTTGTACTCACATGTAACAATTCCAGTGGGCAACACCAGACTGGGGCTAAGTCCGTTTTTTGGGCCTATACTTTAATTCTAAGTATGGTCGGAGAGATCCCTGACCTCAGCCAGTGCAACTGATGGACGAACCCTGAGAAGGAGTTGAGAAACGTACGTAACTTTGCTAGCTCATGCTATGGCATTCATGCTAGTTCAGCATGAATCAACCTTTTAGGGGAACGGTAAGTTCAAGTCTTTCGCACCCCTTTCAGTCGAGTAGGCCTATCATCCCTCAAATTTCGAGAGAACTTTAGTTTTCAATCACTTTTACCAAATGTTCTCTAGAACTGAGGACCGTCACATTTTTAAACTCTTTTTCACGTTCATCATCCAAAGACTTGGATGAACTGAACAGCTCCGATAATTTTATTAGGATTTAACTCCCTACGATGAATTTAACCGAGTATATGAGTCACGATACCGGCCACATTTGTGAAAACGGCGTCACCTCATCTCCTTTGTTTATCTATAATTAGGAGAAGTAACAGTCATCTGAGAATGCAAATCTACTGAACAATAATACAAGATTCGAGAGACTAACGTTAGTATTCAAATGTGACAATCGTTTTTTTACATCAAAAGTTAATATCGAACTCAAGTACAAAGAACGTTGTACATGTAGGATTAACAACTCCAAGAAATTAGAGGAGTTACATTTAAGATAATAACCAAGTATAAACACATCAAATATGATATTTGTCATAGTTTCTATATAAACGACGATATATAATTAAACAAAGGACACAAATATCTGAGAAGATATAGCAGCACATAGATTTCAAGTTTCGCCTAATGCGACATACGCTGGTTTAGGACCAACCGACTTTCTTGCATATACCTGCTCTATGGACTGTGTCTCCAGAGACGGGTTCTCGTGCGATGATAGTCGACGGCCTCTGCCCGCCGGGCGGATGTCCTCGGATAGCGGATGTTATTCTAACTTTAGATTACGCACATGATTCTACTCACTGTACTCTTACCAACATCACTTTAGGTGGTCTAGATATAGGACTAAGACTTCCCCCAAAACGTTATGTGTTTGTTCCACAAGTGTTGGAAATCCGACCATTATCAGATCATCAAGATAGAATTATCACCCCCAAAATTCCTCAATTTAGTTCCATACCTTGGAAAAAACAATTTCTGACCTTTCTTTACTTGATTTGAGATTAAATTCAGACTAAAAGCATGTGCCGTCCAGGGCCCGTCATCTTTAATTTTTAATAATTGGCATCAAATGTAGAAAGCAACTGGGCATTTCAAATTCACAAGGTTTTATCAAATAATCACCCCAATGCGCTTGTACAGGCCGAATTCGATGTTACATGATGTAATATAATCGTTATTCTCTTTAACTCAAACACTGCAGAAACAACAGTACAAAAGCATGTATGTTTTATTTCCCTATATATTGAGAATAGCTAAATGTGCCTATCAAGAAAATGTTACAGTATCGCCTGGAGATCAAAACATAATATATAACGAAATTTTGTTGTTCTGATCAAAATTACCTCCAACCTCCCACCCTTAAAGGTGCTTCGTCCGATTTTTGTGTATCGTGTTATTTACTTGGAATGATAGCCGGACATAGTATACACAGGCCACCAGTACCGTGGGAACAAACTTGGCGGTTTTGAATGCTGCTGCGATCATGCATAGTGCAACGACTATTCACTACTGGCTAATTTGGATGGTTCCATTAAAACGCCGTTTGTTGTCATATATGGAGAACGGAATTGATTTGAAAGCTGAAATTTCAGAAGATAATGATAAAATACAAACCTTGCATCTGATATCACAATTGAACTCTCCGGTAAATCAGGGGGTCCCAAGACGATCGGAAACAGCACCTTTAAGCCGATAATGAAATATTTAATACATTTTTGCCCCAATCGCGCTTGGTGATAATAAATAATATACTAATATTTTTTTCATAACTTAATATTCATATCATTTGTTATTTATTATAAAACTGCATCATCACTACCATATTATGTATGCGGTTTTGACGTAAGGGTTGCTTGTTTTTCCCCCCTAACGTCACAACGATTAACAAAAATCCCCCTATCGTACATGTATATACACTGTGCTAACGAATATAAAATATGACGGAACGGGAATAGTGGGAATCGGGAATAATTTTTCCCATTTAGGATACACTCCCCGGTCATCCCGAAAAAAAATGTTTGCACAAAAGGAAAGACCCGTATTAATGTTTTTATGTTTATTGCAGTTTTCACCGGTACCGGCTATAAATCTTGTGGGTTAAACGTATAAATTTGAACACAAAATTATGGGGCAATACCTGGAAGCTTCAAGGACACCGCCCTTCATAAAGATAGAAGAGGCCCTCTATAATCATCATAGGTGTATGTTGCATTATCATTTTGAGTTGGTGTTTTGCAACTACTTTGTCATGTCGTAAGGTTTTTTTTATCCCCCAAATACAACTTGTTAATCAAGAAAAATAGTAAAGTCTAACAAGCTTCATGGGCATGCTCTCCGGAAAAATCCAAGCTTAGAGCATGCCTCCATTTCATGACCTTTATTACCTTAAATGAGAAACAGGAAGATGTTGCATAGCAGCTCTTTGGTCTTGGCCTTGTCAGTGACGCCTAGATGGACCTTTTGTCCTGAAATAAGCTACAGAGGGCTGCCCTTGGCGCTCTTTCTAACATACCCAATACCTATTAGCTTAGCTGCTAAAATTTTGGATTAGATAACCGTCTCTACACCAGCAACTCTAGAATACCAGAAAATGGCCCCGCATCGAAATGTTCAAGGATGGCCCTGACCGCGCTATAATTATGTGGTCTGTATGTGTTAATCTATGTTTGTTAGTTGTTTTCGCAAATCCTTAAGTGTTTCATGTCCTCCCCCAGAAAACAAAAATGCAAAAATTAGCCCCCTCCCCCAACCAAGAACCAGAAATGCCACTCATATATATGTTGCTAATCCTAAGCGCACATCCTTGCAAAGGCGGGTTATTTGTGGTCTTGAAAGGGAAAGTAATCATATTTGGAAATTAAATTACCCATTGAAACCTGGAATTATAATTTTACATAAAGCGAATTTTGAGGCATTGCAGTAATCTGTGGAAATGGGCCTCTAAGAGTTGTTTTAACGCGCAGGGACACTTTTAAAGAACCCGATTTGGGCTGGCGACATTGAGATAAGCAAAATTATGCAATCATAGCCTTGTAGCTTGATACAGTACTTTCCGCCCCAGTTACACACTTCAAGTCCGGGGTCATTTTGAAAGCATAACCCTATTATAATTTAATTAGCAAACATTCATTCTTACGGGGCAAAAACAAGCTTTACAAAACTGTGCATGCCTGTGCGACAACGAAAAACCCGTTTTTTTTAAACACTTTATCGGAGATCGCCCATGAGTCGGGGTCTCGCTTATTTTAAAGCAGTTTTTCTGACTCCTAGTTTCTGCCGGTGTGGCAGGGATATATAGTCCTCGTCCGGTCTCACATTCCGGTAACATGGCGAACAATAGGCACCGATTGTATGACTCTTCCGCCAATCATTAGTTTCAAGCTTTATTTCCGTTGTCGTCTATGACGGACTAAATGATACTTGCCGGACAATGATTACTTACACACGGTGGAAAGCAGATAATAGTTTCGCCGGGAGGCACAGTGCGGACTCTATAAACGATAACGGAATAAACGGGCAGGGAAACCTCCATATGTTATAACTCCATAGGTCAAATGCAAACCACATAATTATTACAAGTGGGCCTCAGTGCTAAAACCATATGTGTGCCTTTTGGTCACTATCGGGTTTCGAGTTTGAATTTCAAGCCAAATATGATACTAGTAGTAATCATTTGGCAGTTTCATTTAAGAATCTGAGTAAACGTAATTATCTAAATATATTTAGAGAACTGTCTTGTCTTGTGAGGCATTCCGCAAAATATTCAGGGTTTGGTGTCTCCCAAAAATGTTCCATATGAGGTTTTAATCATTTTAACCGTATTACTGCATGTGAGGTTTTGCTCTTACAGGTCAAATACACATATGAAGTTTTTCCCGCCCAGCTACGGTATATATTTATATATCTATGTATTATATATATATTATATATGGTAACGATAAATACGAGATTGGAAAAGGACAATTATAAACCAAACGAGAATAAAGAATCTTGGGCTGAAGCGGATCCCGAACCGCGACCCCTGGATTGCGAGACCACGTCTTACCAACTGAGCTATTCAGCCCTTGTGTTGGCGGTTTATCCCCTAATTGCTAGCCATCATATTTACTCTGAATCAGCAAGCAGTATTATTATGTACTGCGTATCAATCTTTGAATGCAGCTCCCATGAAATTAAATTAAACTATACACATAAGATTGATTATTATATTAATATATATATTAATATAATATAATCTTATATATATATATATACTAGATTATATATAATAATTATATTAGTCGCCATGAACGTATACTTTAATTAACACATTTTGACACTACTCGGAGATTCATACTAACGTGGTTGCTGTTCCAAGCAACATCGGGTGTCTGTCACGTTGTAGCAACACATATACAGGGACGATGGCCTCGCGGTCATGAAAAACTAACTCCTGGCCCTAAGGCAGAAAGGGCAAAAAAGGACCTACGAATTTTCAAAGAATGGGCCCTCAAAATAACCATCGAAACAACCTCAAAATCGGCACTTCCTGGCACAACCCTTTACCTAAAACTGGAAGCACAAACCCTACAAAAAACCGAACGATAACTCATGTATGTAAATGAAAATCAATCACACCTCTCCGCAAATTATCAGAACCATACCAAAGCGTTGAAAAAAGAATATCGACCACTCATCAACCAGAGATATCAAACGAGCCGCTAAAGACTAAACGCTGCTCTAACGGAAAGCGGTTATCATCACAGGCATTTCATTCAAACCAAGCAACAACAAAACCAAAAAAAGAAAACGGAGAAATCGCCAAGACACCTAATAATGGTTCAACCCCCCTTTTCCAAAATGTCAGAACCAATGTGGGGCAAAAATTTCTGCATCTAATTACAAAACACTTCCCTGTAGGACATAGACTTTGACAGATTTTTCAACAGAAACACTGTAAAGTCCGTTACAGCTGTACCAAACACATCAATACATCATCAACAACACAACCCAGGATCGCAAAAACCGACACCGCCACCCCCCCAACAAAACTTGTAACTGTCGTAAAAACACAACCGCCCCTTACGTGCGAATGCTTACAAGCGCAATTGTTGTTTACAAACCACCATCAGACAAGTGATGGCGAAAATTCGTACCTTGGGCAAAAACCCGTGGTCCAATTCAAACCAGATTCTATAATCCAGAATCGTTCAAAAACTCGAGTTACAGAACGCACACTACTGCACTTTCCAAGTCGTATGGGACCTAAAGAACAAAAACATGGACTATCCCTTTACTTGGGACATTGCAAAGGTCAAACTACTCATGCGTAGCACAGGTCAAATGTAATCTGTGCACTCGTAAAACTTGCTATCATCATATTTTAACAGTCCATCAAGCAAACTTAATCAATAGTAAGACAGAGTTACTGTCACGGTGTCGCCAGGCAACACCAAGCCGACCACCGTGCCAAAAAAAAAGCGTAAATTTGTGTGCTACACCGTGACAGACACCCGATGATTGCTGGAACGCAACACGTTCCAGTATGAATCTCCGAGTAGTGTCAAAATGTTGTATAATTTAAGTCTACTTCATGTTATTATTACTCTGCATTCAACATGTTTGCATAGAGCACTCTCCCTGCTCTTGATACCTCATAGTCATTATATATATTATAATATCTATATATAATATATATAGAATATATCCTATATCTATATATATTATATTATATATATATATATATATATATAGATATATAAGTACATATACATATATATATGGATATAATAATATATATACTGAATATGAGTTTATCAAAGACGGCAGGGAGAGTGGCTTCCTATGCAAACAGGTTGAATGCAGAGCTAATAAATAACATGAAGTATACGTTAATTATTACACAATCATTGCACCCTACTCGGAGTTCATACTGTAAGTGTTGCTGTTCCTCAATCATCATCGGGTTTCTGGCACGGTACGTCGCACACATTGTAACGCTTTTTGTTTTTTTTTTTTGCACGCGGGCTGGTCGGCTTGGTTTTCCATGTCGACACCTTGACAGTAACTCTGTCTTACTATTGATTACTTGTGCTTGATGGAGCTGTTCAACCCATGATGAAGTAAGCAATGTTTTTCATCGATGCAAAACAACAAGATTACATTTACCTGTGCTACCATGAGGTATGTTTTGACTCTTGACATGTCTCCAAGTAAGGGAATAGTCAATGTTTTTGGTCTTTTAGGTCCCATACCTACTTGGAAAGTTCATTTTCGTTTTTCTTGTAACTCGAAAGTTTTTGACGATTTTTCTGTGATTATAGAATCTGGTTTTGAATTGACCACCGGTTTCCCAATGTACGATTTTTCGCCATCACTTGTCTTGATGGTGGTCTTTGTACACCAATTGCGCTTGTAAGGCATCGCCACTAAGGGGCAGTTGTGTTTTTACGACAGTTACAAGTTTTTGGGGGGTGGCGGTGGTCGGTTTTGCGATCCTGGAGTTGTGTGATTTTGATGAGTTATTGAGGTTTTTGGTTTACAGCTGTAACTGACCCTTTACCAGTGTTTCTTTTGAAATCCTGTACAAGTAATGTTCCCTACAGGAAGTTTTGTAATTAAATGCAGAAATGTTTGCCCCACATTGGTTCTTACATTGTTGGAAAAGGGGGGTTGAACCATATTATGTTGCTTTGGCGATTTCTCCTTTTCTTTTTCCTTTGTGTTTGTTTTTGCTTGGTTGTTATATGAAATGCCTGGATGATAACCTGCTTTCCTTTAAAGCAGCGTTATAGTATTTAGCGGCCTCGTTGAATATCTCTTGGTTTGATGAGAGCTCGGATATTCTTTTTTCAACTGCTTTGGATTTCCTGTCTGATAATTTGGGCGAGCGGGTGAATTATGCTTTTTCATTTACATACATGAGTTTAATATCGTTCGGTTTTTTTGTAGGGTTTGTGCCTTTCCAGTTTTTAGGTCAAGGGTTGTGTCCAGTAAGTTGACGATTTGAGGTTTTGGTTTCGATGGTTTATTTTGAGGTCCCAATTCTTTGAACAATTTGGTAAGGTCCTTTTTTTTGTTGTTCCCGTTCGCGCCTTAGGCCCGAGTGTTTTTCAATGACCGCGAGGCATCGTCCCCGGATATGTGTGCTACAACCCGTGACAGACACCCCTGATGATTGCTGGCACGCAACCGTCCAGTAATCGAAACTCCTAGTAGTGTCAAATGTGTATAATTTTAAACGTATACTTTTCATGTTAATAGATATATATATATATATATATATATAGATATCTCTATATATAATCTATCTATATATATATTAACTTATAAGTACTAGAATCATATCCCAATCTTCTTGTAATTTAATTTATTTTCATGGGATGCAATCATATTGATTCCGGCCAGTACATAATAATGCTGTTAGCTGATTTAGAGTAAGATGATGGCTAGCAATTAGGGGATAAACCGCCAAACAAGGGATGAATGAGATCAGTTGGTAGAGCGCTGGTCTCGCAATCCAGAGGTCGCCGGTTCGGATTCCCGCTTCAGCCAATGATTCTTTACTCTCGTTTGGTCTTATAATTGTCCCTTTCCCTCTTAGGTATTATAGTTAGACATATATAATAGATATATATATAGACATATCGATATAAATATATCCGTTCGGCTGGGCGGCAAAAAAAACCTCCCTATGTGTCCATTTGACCTTAAGAGCAAAACCTCCCAATGCGTAATAACGGTAAATGATTTAAACCTCATATGTAACATTTTTTGGGAGACCCAAACCCTGAAATTTGCGGTAAGACTTGCAACAAGACAAGACCGTTCCTTTTAAATATATTTAGATAATTATTTACTTAAGATTCTTAAATAAACTGCCAAATGATTTACTACTAGTATCATATTTGGCTGAAATTAAAAATAGAACCCGATGTGACCAAAATGCACATACTGGTTTCGCACTGAGGCCCACGTTGTACAGAATGATGTGGTTTTGCATTGGACCGCTGGAGTTAGACAGATGAGTGTTCCCCCGCCCACTGTATTCCGGTATCGTCTAGGAGTCCGCACGGTGCCGCCCGGCGACGCGATCTGCTTTCACACCGTGTGAAGTAATCAGTGTCCTTCAGGTACATATCAGGCTCCATAGACGACAACGAATAAAGCGTGAACTAATGTTGCGTTGAAGAGTCAACTTATCGATTGGCCCTATTGTTCACCATTGTTCTCGAACTGTGAGGCCCGGAGGACTATATATTCCTGCCACACCGGCACTAAACTATGCGTCAGAAAAACTGCTTACAAATAATCTAGACCACGACTCATGCGATTCTCCCATAAAGTGGTTAAAAAACGGTTTTCGTGTCGCTCACAGCATGCACAGGTTAAAGCGTGTTTTGCCGTTAAGAATGACTGTTTTCTACGATAAATATATACTTATGGTTATGGGCTTTCAAAATGACTCCGGACTTGAAAGTTGTAACTGGGCGGAAAGTACTTAACAAGCTACAAGTCTGGATGATGCATAATTCTGCTTAGCTCAATGTCGCCAGCCCCAATCCGTTTTCTTTAAAATGTGTCCCTGCTCGTTACCACTCTTAGGCGCATTCCACGATTACATGGCAATTCCCAAATGTCGCTTTATTTACATTAATAATTACAGTTTCAATGGGTAATTTAATTTCCAAATATGAATACTCCTATTCCCTTTCCAGAACCACAATACCGCTTGGCAAGGATGTGCGCTTTATTATTTAGCAACATATATATGAGTGGCATTCTGGGTTTTTCTTGGTTGGGGGGGGGGCTAATTTTTCATTTTTGTTTTCTGGGGGGCATGAACACTTAATGGAATTGCTAAAACTAACTACAACATATTAACAACATACCATACCACATAATTATAGCGCGGTGTCATGGGCCATCCTTTAACATTAGATGCGTGGGGGGGGCCCCCCCATTTTTGTATTCTATAGTCTGCTTGGTGTAGCAGACGGTTATATAATCCAAATTCTAGCAGCCAAGCAATAGGTATTTGGGTATTGTTAGAAAGACTGCCTCATGCAGCCTCTTTGTAGCTTATCAGGACAAAAGGTCCATCTAGGCGTCACTACAAGCTCAATAACAAGGGCAGCTATGCAACATCTTTCCTGTTCTTCATTTAAGTATAATGGTCACTGAATGGAGGCCTGCCTAAGCTTTGCTTGTTTTCCGGAGAGCCTGCCCATGAAGATTTTGACTTTACTTATTTTCTTGATACAAGTGTATTTTGGGATAAAAAACAACCTTACGTTACATGATAATACACTTGCCAAACACCACTCAAAATGAAAGAAACATAACTATGATGAGTATAGAGGCTCCTTCTCCTTATCCGGCGGTGTCCTTTAAGCTTCCAGGTAGTGCAATAATTTTGTGGTTCAAAATTGATACTTTACCCCACAAGATCTCTTACGGTACGTGACAAACTGTCCACTACATAAAACATACATCGGGTCTTCCTTTTTGTGCAAACATTTTTTTTTTCGGATGACCGGGAGTTTATTCCTAAATGGGAAAAATTATTCCCGATCCCACTTTACTTCCCGTTTCCCGTCATATTTTATTATTAGTAATCACAGTAAATATATACATGTCCGATAGGGGGATTTTTTTTGTTCACTTCTCGTTGTGACGTTCGGGGAAAACAAGCACCCCGTACGTCCCAAGCGCATACAGTATATGGTAGTGATGCGCTTTTATTAATTAATAACCAAAAAAAAAAAATGAGATGAATATTAATTTATGAAAAAATATTTAGTAAAATTTTTTTTTTAAAAAATTAAAATATTATCACAAGCTCGTATTGGTGTCAAAATGTATTAATATTTCATTATCGGCTTAAAGGTGCTTGTTCCGACTCGTCTTTTGGGACCCCCTGATTTACCCGGAAGTAGTATCAATTTTGATATCAGATGAAGGTTGTATTTTTATCATATCTTCCTGAAATTTCAGCTTTCAATCCATTCCGTTCCCAATATCTGACAAAACTGTCCGTTTTTAATGGTTAACCATCATATCGCACAGTATTGAATAGGTCGTTGCACTATGCTTACGCATCTAGCAATCAGAACCGCAAGTTTGTTTCCCACGGTACCTGGTGTCCTGTGTATACTATTGTCAGGCTCTCATTCCAAGTACATACACTGATACACAACATCGGACACGCACGTAAGGGTGGAGGTATTTTGATCATACCAACAAAGTTCGTATATATTTTGATTGTTTTTGATCTCAAGGCGTACGTGAGCATTTATCTTGATATCACCATTTAGCTATTCTTCAATTAATAGGAAAAACATACATTTGTTTTGTACTGTTGTTTCTGCATGTTTTGAGTACAGAATAACGTATTATATTACATCATTGTAACCTCTAATTCCGCCTTTACCAGCGCATGGGTGATTATTTGATAAAACATTTTGATTTTGAAACTTTTTATTTTTTTCTTTTTTTTTAACAATATTAAATTAAAAGAATGACGGGCCCTGTACGGCACATGCTTTTTAGTCTGAATTGATCTCAATCAAGTAAAAGAAAGTCCAGAAATGTTTTTTTCCAAGGCATGGAACTAAATGGTTAATTGTGGGGGGGAAAATTCTATCTGAATTTCTGATCTGGTCGTATTTCCAACAACTGTGAACCCATAACGTTTTTGGGGAAGTAGACCTATCTTAGACCACCTTAAATTGATTGTTGAGTAATATTACATGTGCTATAATCATTGCTTAATCTAAAGTTATAAGTCTCCGCTATCACTAGCATCCGCCCCGGCCGTGCAGAGGCCGGCGACTCCATCGCCGATAACCTTCTCTGGAGGACACATTACATAGAGCAGCGTATGGCTAAGAAAGTCCGGTGGTCCTAAAAATAGCGTAGTTTCGCAATTAGCGAACTGAAATTTATGTGCTGCTATATCTTCTCAGATATTTGTGTCCTTGTTTAATTATATATCGTCGTTTCATATATAAACTATGACAAAAATCATTATTTGATGTGTAATACTTGTCTCTTTCTTAAATGTAACTCCTATAATTTACTTGGAGTTGGTAATCCTACATGTACAACGTTCTTTGTACATTTTCGATATACTGTTTTAATGTACAAAAACGATTGTCACATTTGAATACACTATTTAGTCTCTCGAATCCTTTGTATATTGTAAGATTTTGTCATTCTCATCTTACTTTTACTTTCTCCGTAATTCTAGATAAACAAAGGAAGAGAGGTGAACGCGTTTCCACAAATGTGGCCGGTATCGTGACTCAAAATACTCGGTTAATTCATCGTAGGAAGTAACTCCAATCGAATTACTCGGAGCTGTTTCAGATCACCACGTCTTTGATGAACGTGAAAGAGTTTAAAATGTATCGTCCTCAGTCTAGAGACATTTGTAAAGTGATTGAAACTAAATTTCTCTCGAAATTTGAGGGATGATAGGCCTACTCGAATAAGGGGTGCTGGAAAGACTTGAACTTAACGTTTCCCTAAAAGGTTTGATTTCATCTGAACTAGCATGAATGCAATAGCATGCCGCTAGCAGACGTACGTTTCCCTTAACTCCTTCTCAGGTGTTCTCATCAGTTGCACTGCTGAGGTCAGGATCTCTCCCAACCCATGCTTAGAATTAAAGTATAGCTCAAAAAACTGACCTATAACCCCAGTCTGGCTGTTTGCCACTGGAATTGTTACGTGTTTTGATGAGCAAAGCCCAACATTCGTGGTTTGTACCTCGGTTAGCGTACTAAGCTCCTCTGAGAACTTTATAAAGCCAACAGTTTCGGATGCCCGCTCTGTGGCTCGGTTAA
>JAMKCH010023342.1:0-43474 GCA_023653785.1 Ophioderma brevispina
GTGGAGGGGGCAGATTCCCAGGAAGGTGCAAAAAATTGCTGGTCCCCTGGATGCAGGGCCACCAAAAGGTGCAAAACGGGTTGATTTTGCAAAGATATCCACTTTTTTTTCCTGATTGCCCTCAACAGTTTTGGCTGGCTATAGGCTATGCTCCAGTGTTTGTAGACTTAATCAGTCACCAACGTATCAGTCACCAAATTATTACAACACTTGGCATCTCGATACATATATTACTGTGAGCCTCTTCATGGGGGTCTTGGTATTTACTGTAAAGAACCACTGACCCAAGTTGTATGGGAAGTAAACAGATTGGACCTATGATTACCCCATGTGACTTGACCTTTACTTTCCTGGGAACTTAAGGGATAAGCAGCCATTTGATGATGATCCGAAACATCGAAAAAAATCATCAAAATTAATATTTGGTTTTTTGTACTGGCATATAGAGTGCTAACGTAACATGCAAGGGTTTGGCTTGAAACCCGTGTACTTCTTAAAGACAAGCCAGTAATTTTTATCCGATTCTGTAATTTTTATACGTGCATATCAATTCCGACAAGATCAAAAAGTGTAGATTTTAAGTTGTCATCGCTTTATGTCTATGTGTGGAGACGGTATGACAAATTACCCCCATTCCAAGTTGCCTAGTCATTGTAGCAGGTTCACCTTGAAACGTTGAATTAAAATTCTTTTAACTCAAAAATTCTCTGGTACTAATCCTGTCTTTTGTTTTTTAAAATAAGATTCAAAAATATGATCGTTTTGTTTTATCCATGGACTTTTATCGTCCGTGCAGTATTTTCCTCTAATCCTAAATTTAGAATAGTCACTTGGCCAAGCTTTAAATTTTTATCTGTGTGTCTGACAAATTTGTGTGAAGATTGAAAATTGCAGGAGGGATTAAATACCAAATGAACTGGAAATGTATGAATGGATTTTGAGACTTCTAGTTAGAATATTTGATGGAAACAACAAACAAACACAAATAATCCACTAAAAACCAAAATAGAGTTACATCAAACACAATGGTCAGATGTCCTTGGAAAAGAGAACATTTCCTTATTGGTTCAATTGTCTTTAAATGTTTAATATTTAGTTTACATGGTTATATACTGGGTTAATGAACCGAAACATAAGTGGTAAGGATAAAGAAAGAGACAGGAGAAAAGAACAAAAGGCCAGCCTACGTACTTAAGCATGCCTTGATGGTAGTCATCAGTCAAACTGGATCGGCTTACTAAAGGGTGGCTTACTTACGTGGTCGCCTTTGTTCTAAAAAATCAGTGAAGCAAATCAGAAGAAATTTGAACAGTATGTGAAGAAAAAAGATAGGCCTTACAAAATAGTTTGCAACATTTTGTAAATATTTGAAATTTTATAGCCCCAATACCATTTCCATTTATTGGTACTTAATCCCTCCGCTGCAATTGCAATATTCATGCGGATTGGTAAGCACCATGGAGATTAAAACAATAAGTTTGGCCAAGTTGCTAGGTTACTCTTCTAAACAAGAGTAGAGGAACATGCTGTACAGACGACAAAAGACCGTGGTAAAAACGATAAAACAACAAATATGTGTATAATGTATTTTTAAAAACACTAAGCCGGATAAGTACCAGGAGGACTTTGTTGTTGAAAGACATGTTCTTCAACTTTTCAAGGTGAACTGGTTTTAACGATATAAGGCCAAACTTGGAATGAGTGGGTATTTGAACAGCGGGGGTACATAAGAGCCCTTGGTTTTCCAAAACTAGTGACCGTATCAGACCAACAAATAGGACAGGAATAGAAATCTGTTCGGCATCAGGATCTGTTGATAAATGTTAATAATTCTCAGTAATGTGAAATATAGCACAACTGCGAGGATTGCATTTGATTTTCGGGACACCCTGTAGTTATATGGAATGTGCATAGATATTTTGATTATAAGCTAAGAAAATGCATTACACATTTTTTTATTCACTCTCGGATTACTTTTAATGTTCTTAGCTTACACTCACTTATGTATAGTTTTTGGCACAGCAGACCTGTGAAATGTACTATGAAACTTGCCTCACTGTATTTAGTATGCTGAGTGTAAAGATTACCATATCTAGCTGTAATATTCAGATAACATTGTGAAATATTTTATGGTTCAGTATGTTAAGAATCACGGGGTCCTGGAAGTTGTATATCACCCACATTAAGTTGTATCGCCCATCTTGAATGAATAAGGATGTGAGCGAGAGAGGGAGAAGACAATCTTTGTAAAATGACGTAATGCTCAGAGTGAATTGACCTTTTTTCAGATTGAGACATAATTGTTGTGATTCGTTTGTAGCACTTTCAATGTATTGTATCATCATGGGACTTGCAAAGGTTGTAATAGTGAAGCTTTGCTGGAGGCAGTGGAAGTCAATATAATAGGCAATGCTTTTTTATTTTGAAAGTGTTTTGTTACATTGGTCTTACTTTGTGTAGACTTAAAAGCTTTAAGGGTTAGATCGTTGGCTGCGTGCTTTTAATCAATACACCTGTGTGTGGTCAGCCAGACGTTTCCGAGAAGGGCGGGAGTTCCCAGTCATGCAACATTTCCTGACTTGCAAGTAAAATGTTCACTTACATGAACAGAATGTCAAAAAAGGGCTATTTAGCATCGTTCTTTACTTCCTGATTTTCCCCTTAAAAATATTTTCAAGGGGGCACTCTGTTCCTCCTGCTACCCTGCTGGCTTTGCCCATCTTCAGCAAAATTATCAGAATTAGTTTATAAAATGATTTTCACTTCTACCATTTATCAAATCAAGGGTGATTGAGTGCATCCCACCAATTCACCAATTTTGGGGAATTGCACCTCAATAAGGTCATTGTATCAAACAAAAATCCGTTCTTAACACATAAACATCTTGACTTTTACACTCATTTTTTTTGCATACCATGCACCAGCACAGTAGTTTTTTTAAGCATTATCATGACATGTCCCGTAGTTCCTTGAACTTTTTGAACATTTTTTATCCCTAAAGTACTGACAGTTTTAGTAACACGTACAATCTAAATTATATAAACACATTGTGATGCATAATAAGATTGGTTGAAAATACCCTCAAATCATTTAAATAGGCACTATCAGTGATTTGCTCATCATAAAATCAAAAAAATAAATCAAAAACCATATTTTTTTGCACGTCTGTAACAAGGATAGGTATCCTAACTTACCCCTCACAAGTTGAGAGGACCAAAAGCCACCTATAAGGACAAAATTTGTATTTGTAGTTGTTGCTGTCCGTTCGGACACTAACTACAACACGGAATTGACTGGAGATTCATATTGCCGTTTTTCGTCTTTTTCTATCAGGTTTTCAGCTGAAAAATAACTATGATAATTCTAGACTTATCCTTCACTTTTGAGCTATTCCAAACAAATTTTAAACATTTTGAGTCTTCTCGGGTGGATCACTGATATGTCCTTTTAAAGTTTTGTATCACATGCTTGCTTGTTCAATTTGCTAAAACCGGTTTTTTTGCTGAATTTTATTATAATTTGGGTGTCAGAAATAGTGTGTTCAGATTTTGCCTGCTTTTGAGCAATAATCTCAACATTTGCAAGACTGGCAGAAATAATTATTATTGCAACAGTTACTTTTCTTGACGATTTCTTCCAGATTTTTACTTTTCACAGGTTCACCATGTTTTTTTTGTTAAGAAGAAGCATTCTTGATGTTTAAGCCATCAGATATCAGGCTGGAATATTATATAAGAACTCATATAATTACAAAAGTTAATGCTGTGTGATCTTTATTGCAGTCCATCTCAGTGTCAAGTCAAAAGGCCTTTGGCGGAATGTTCTGGCCCTGCCATTTTAAAGGAACACTTGTAAACAGGAAATAGACACTTTTTCCAGGAGAGTTGTGCGGCTGGTGATGTCAATAACAACTAAACTACACACATGAAGACGACATTGTGTTATGCAGCCATTCTCAGAAGGACTTGTTTGTTTGTTTTTTATTTGCATAATCTGGTACAGATACAACCCACAAAATCAGAAGCACTTAAAGATACAAGGATTAAAGACCCAAAAACCAGAAATAATACAAGTATACCCATTGAATTGTTCTGGCTACTCATTGCAAACATCATTTCCAATGGGGACTTATTCCATCCGCTACTTGTGTTCCAGGACCACATCCTTTCGACTGCCTCATAGCGGCACTATTCAAGATTATGTTTGCTCTTTATTCCGTTATCTATTTAGTTAAGTATTACAAAAGAAAACCTTCTGCCGGCTCGGAGTTTGTGGCATGTGTCTATAGGTGCTTGTCTTGTAATCGAACATGTCCTGGGTTCCGAATCCTCCCTGTAAACGCAGAATTTTAATTATTATGCTTACATTTTTAGAATGAGGTAGATTAAGCAATTTTCAACAAAACATCAAGTTAGCTGTGAAATAGAAATAATGAATAGCTGCCCTAGGAGACGAGTCAAAAAAATGTGGTCCTGGAGTACAATCCTACGAGACAAGATAAGGAATTGGTGCTTCTAGTCCCTAACACAGGTTGTTATATAATGATATAATAATTGGATGATTTGAGTAGGATAAAAGAATTTATCGGTCAAAGCTATGTTTTGAAAATATGTGCGAGCGCAGAGCGACGAGCACAATATTTTTCAAACTCATAGCGAGACCGATAAATTCCTTGTATTTTTTTTAATGTTTTATTATGTTTTTATCATTATTCTGTTTTCAAACTCTGACTTGAAACCAAACTAGTGAAGCAAGCTTGATCTGTCTCTGGCTGCAAGTTTTAGAGTAACTAGATCCTATAATATTAGTGAAAAGAAAATTTTTGGACACAAAGACCCCAAAAGGAAGTGGAAACAGTAAACATCACTTATGAGAACACACCCAAAATATCACCAAATAAAAAATGAACCCGTTAAACACCAGGATCCCAAAAGAATTGAATCCATATTACCAGAAGAACCTGTGAACCACCAATAAAATCTTAACAGCAGAACAGCAAAAAACAAAATTATGACACCCCTCAAAGAAATGGTCCTCCCTAGTTCTTCAACCAATCAGTACCCTCCCAGAAACACTCAATTCCGGGTCTTTTAAACTCATGTCTGGTCCTCAAAAACTCATGTCACCGTCTCAGGTGCATGGTTTTATTGTCCATTAAGCTTTGTACAAATGTATAGGATTGAGATTCTGAAAACATAATAATGGTAAAACCTGAACAATCCTAATGTCATGATCCTAGCACCTTTGTTTTTGTTTGATTCACTAGGTAACCTCAAGAAAAGTTTATTTCCAAAATTTCAGTTGATTCTGATGTTGCAATTTGATGTTCTGAGTGAATTTGTTGTATCGTGCTGTCCTATAGGCCACTCTTGTTGTAATTTACAAAATTTGTAAGATTAAGCACTAGGCACACATACTATACAGTGGCGGATCCAGGATTTGAAAAACGTCAAAATTACCGGGGGCGGAACGGCTGGAAATTTGTCCACAATGCTTCCAAAATTGGCTGATTTGCAAGATGTTGCAGAATTTACCGCGGGGGGCGCTCGCCCCCCCCGCCCCCTCCCTGGATCCGCGCCTGCTATACTTGGGCCATCATTCAAGATGATCTATTAAATCTAATTCTTTGAGGTAATTGGGGTGACTTGAATCATGAATGCCCCTTTAAAAAGGTTAAGTGTACAAATAAATAATGACACTATTTACAGGAGATACAAGAAAAAGTCCAGTGGAAAAAGTTTGTTCTTTGTCTCTCTCTCTCTCTGTCCATTTCGTTTTACAAATTTATTTGTGCGAGTGTCAAAACTATGCTCATAAGTGACATTGCAGAAAAAAAGAACATAAAGGCTATATTTTAACAGTTATACTATGTGTACTTCTCAATGTCTTCAGTGTTTATAAAGGATGAACATAAAACAATGCTGACCTACCTACCCTATTTTTCCCTGCCTGTATGCCAAAAAAAGAATTTTTTAAGGCTTTAAAAAGATAATTTTTAAAGGCACATTTTCACAAAATATGAAATTTCTTCAATTTGCTATCAAATGATAGTCTAGGCCATTGGAAGAACAGAGATATATTTTACACATTAAAATAACATAGCCCAAAACAGATAGGACATTGATATGAGGATAAAGACATCCAGGTAATTTGTAGGCCAACTTTTAAGTTTTCCATAACTTTAATCAACAAATGTGTATATTACATGAATATTTTTGACTCGTACTCACTGATATTATAACCACAAAGGTAATAGACCGGTCAAACAGTGTGCATAGCATGGGAAACATGCATACAGCGTGCGTGTTCTTGTGTTAAACGCCATTTTCGTTGTCTGCTGAATTAACCGTCGGCGGCGACGTTAATTATAAAATCGTTCTGTTTACCCATAAGGAAGCTGATTTGGTCTTAATTATTTCGGGTGAGGGCTTTTGTATATAAAAGCTTTACAACCATGCAAACATAATGAGGGCGCACTATTTTTCAAATGTGCCAGTGTCTCTTTAAAAAGGAAAGGATCTTGTATGCATTAGCTGTGTGAGCACTAAGTGCGTATTTATATGCTATTGTGTGCATGCGTGTGTGTGTGAGTGTGTGCGTGCGTGCATGTTTGTGTGTCAGTCAATGTCTATTTTCCCCATGATTGCGATTTTCCCTTTTTATCCCACAGATACAACTCGTACAAATAGTGAAAAAAGTAATTACTCTTTCAGATCTAGGTCAGGATTTGATACCTAAGAGTAGATATGAATTCATGAGATTGAACCCTTTGATTGGATCCGTCATTCACATAGTCATACAGAAAGACATGTGTGTTTCTAGGTTAATACACACTGGTCAACTTCTTTTCCTGTGATCCTATTTTGATAGGTTTTCTGATAAAAATTGGTTAGATTTTGTGGCTGCCTGATAATCATGAAAGTTCCGTATGTGTAATGCTGATTCTTAAAAAGGTTTTGGAGCTGGAGATTTTTGTGATTTGATTGATTTTTAGCGTGTGTGATAGGAGACATAGTTTACAGTTTCTGTGTATTGCACATTTAACATTGTTTATAGGTTAATGTAGGCACTACTGCACTACACTCTTAACTTTCACAACGGATAAATGTATTTAAATGGTTAACCATTTACTGTGTAGCCAAAATAACTTTGAATAGACCTGTTTACAAAGAGTGCTTATATGACATTATATATCTCTCATAGAAATGGCCACAGGTGTTATACCCTGTAAATTGCATTACGCAAAAACACTCCCGCATGTAACGGGACAACTGTTAGTGTAACTAATACATAGTTTTTTGCCAAATAAACCGATTATTTCAGGATACTTTTTTCTGGGATGCCATATATAATGCCAAAGACACACAAGAGGGTCTAAAATGTACCTTTATTCTGTAGATACATCCACCAAACAGGTGCGCAAGGTATTGTGATCACATTTTTATCCCACAGATACAACTCGTACAAATAGTGAAAAAGTAATTACTCTCCCAAATCTAGGTCAGGATTTGATACGTAAAGAGAATAGATATGAATTCATGAGATTGAATCCATTGATTGAACTTGCCTTTCACATAGTCATACTGAAAGGCATCTGTGTTTCTAGGTTAATACACACTGGTCAACTTTTTATCCTGTGATCCTATTTTGATAGGTATTCTGATAAAAAGTAGATAGATTTTGTGGATGCCTGATAATCATGAAAGTTCCGTATGTGTAATGCTGATTCTTAAAAAGGTTTTGGAGCTGGAGATTTTTGTGATTTGATTGATTTTTAGGCTGTGTCATAGGAGACATAGTTTATGGCTTGCATGTACTGCACATTTAACATTGTTTATAGGTTAATGTACGCACCGAGTTTTGCAACATATAATGTAGTTATGTAGAAATGGTTGACCCATTTATTTTACTCCAATGATACTTTGTAGCCAAAAGAACTTTGAATAGACCTGTACCTGTTTACACACAGTGGTTATTTGACATCAAATGGCCCCGCAAATAGCCATACTGTGTTGTTCCTAATAAATGCCCCTACTCTAATAAACGGCCCCCCCTACGATTTTTGGATAAAACAATTCAAAAAAAAAAAAAAAAAAAAAATGTACTGGTACACATTTTTGTTTATATGAGACCAGAATTGCTTTGAAGTCTCGCGTTATCTCGAACGTATTACGAGATAAAATAGAAAGATTAAACTTCAAACAGGTAAGTTCTCGTTTAATCTTTCTATTATATGACATCAAATGGCACTGCAAAAGACCATAGGTGTTAATTGCCTTATTGAAAAACACTGGTAAATTTTTAGCAGTGGATTTTCAGCTTTTTATACAAATATATGTATTTGTATTTTTGATATAGTGTCATATTTATATTATAGCATAGATAAAGTAGCATGGCTCTTTGCTTTAAAGGTGATAGGTTGTTTGTGAGAAAGAAGAAATATTGTATTTACCTGTGTTCAATTGACACCAAATGGCATCCCATAAGTCAGACTAAAACCGGACTCATTTCAATCAAGTTTGACATTTTTGAGAGAAAGTGTCCTCATTTGGGAGTGCCTGTCAAATGCCATATACTGGCCATGTGTCATAACACACAGATCACTAGCAGGCATTGCAGTTTCAATGTGTCACTTTCATCTGTTAACTGTGTCATTGATATTACACCTAAAAAAAAAAAAAAAAAAAATTTGACATCAAATGGCCCCGCAAATAGCCATACTGTGTTGTTCCTAATAAATGCCCCTACTCTAATAAACGGCCCCCCCTACGATTTTTGGATAAAACAATTCAAGAAAATGAGTTAAGCTTACCTAAATCACATGATTTAATGGCCGGGACTGTCGTAATTAATCTGTATCATAATTGCTGTTGTGCACAGTTGTAAGGTGCGAAAACAGCGTCCCCCTGCTCGTTCGTGTGTATTATTGGTAATCAGCGGAAATAAGCGTAAGGTGATTTTTGACTTTCCATTTTTGACTGTAATAAACGCGCTCCCTTTTGAAAAATGCTCCGCCCCGGGGCGTTTATTAGGAACAATACGGTAGGTGTTAATTGCCTTATTGAAAAACACTGGTAAATTTTTAGCAGTGGATTTTCAGCTTTTTATACAAATATATGTATTTGTATTTTTGATATAGTGTCATATTTATAGCATAGATAAAGTAGCATGGCTCTTTGCTTTAAAGGTGATAGGTTGTTTGTGAGAAAGAAGAAATATTGTATTTACCTGTGTTCAATTGACACCAAATGGCATCCCATAAGTCAGACTAAAACCGGACTCATTTCAATCAAGTTTGACATTTTGAGAGAAAGTGTCCTCATTTGGGAGTGCCTGTCAAATGCCATATACTGGCCATGTGTCATAACACACAGATCACTAGCAGGCATTGCAGTTTCAATGTGTCACTTTCATCTGTTAACTGTGTCATTGATATTACACCTGCGATATGCAGTGAAAAGAGTTACTGGGAATGACATTTTACAGGGTATGCTTAAAGGGACTTTCTGGGAAAATATCCTGGTATGGGAGGTTATTTCATGAACTATACTGTCACTGTTCTGTCAGATTGATATCGACTGTGTATTAGGAATGATTCGGGGCTGGCGCACCTGCTGAACCAGTGCCACACCTGTGTTTTGCAGCAATACAACAAATATGAGCAGCACGCTGCGATTTACAGTACCCTTGAAGAAATTTTGTAGGATGTACGACAGGTTTGGTGCCTTTTCTGAAACTGTGAAGTAGGCCATAGGTAAAGGGTGTCTGATCTCAATGATTTGAAACAAAATATTTAAGAACTGCAGGTTTTTGGCCCAAGCTGGTACACAAGTAGAAAGCGCAGGGAGAATGGGGGGCTACATCCGCCTATGCTTTGGCAAATTGGGCCACTTTTTGTGTCATTTATCCTCCAACAATTTCCAAGAAATTTTCTCCACTGCTAGCAAAGGCAGCATTCATGTTATGTTGACAGTCAGATTGATTGTGGCATTTTGTTGTCAATGTGTTGCTTTCATCCATTGCAGTGTCTTTGATATTACACCTGCCCTTAATACAGGAAACAAGTTTACTGGATATGGCATTTAGCAGTTTCTGAGAAGCAGCCTCGGTTCAGAACCACCTGTTGAAAATCACGTACTGGTCATTAGAGTTACGGCAATATTATAGTAGATATTGACTGCTCGCATGAGGGAAATGGTGAAAAATAACTGGACTGACCGTGAGCCTTCTTCATGTGTGTTTTTTTCCTTGTAACACAGACAGACTTGGTTTTGCACATATTAACATGTGTTTTGATGATGTGTTATGTTAAAAGTCTTTAAAGACAAGTAAAAAAACACATTCCATTAATAAGGGACAACTCAGTCATTTGGGACCTGAATTCAATGGGGTTTGCTGTAATAATTTGCATAATGTTCAGTAAAGACCTGAAATTGGGGGTACTCACAGCTGTTTGACCCATACAAATTGTCTATTTTATTTTTAGAACAATTTAAGCAGTGGCGACACAATTTTGACAACTGATATAAGTAGGGACATGCAAGAGCTATTACCAGTGCAAAAATCAGAAAATTCCATTGTGGGAATTTTGCCATATAGGCCTACAAAGGTCATGATTTCTATGTTATAGCATCCTCTATATTCCCATTTTCCATAGAAAGTCATGTAAAAGTAGATTTTTAAGAAGCACAGATTGCCCGCAATGAAATTTCATAAAATTTACACAAGGGTAGATTATAGAATAAATAATCCAAGTCAGTTGTCAAAACTGTGTCGCCATTGATATTTTGGTTTTGCCATAATCAATAAGTGAGACTTTCAAACAGCTGTGTGCTTTTAGGGTACATTTTTGGGACACACATCATGCAATGTTCTAATTACATTTCAACTCAGTTTCATTCATAACCACCATTGTGAAGTGGAACGGGAAGATTTGCTGATAAGAAAACCACTGTCTGAATTCCATGTTACATACCTATTTTCTGCACAAAAACAAAACACAAGCAATCATGTGACAAGGTTATTAATTGAGTTTGACATATTTTCTGAGAAACACTCCTCATTTGGCAGTTGGCACAAGCCTCCAAGGGCCACTTTCATCTTCCGGTAGATCAATAGATGATTTCTGTTTTCATTTCAATGCTCTCACCTGTTGAAGAGCCACACGAGAAAACACCTGTGGCATAAAGAGAGCAAAGTAGTATATGCCCCAGAAGGCTGCATCTCTAATAATACATAATACTGAAAAGGAAGGAAGGAATTTATGTGACCCCTCAAATGATGTTGTGACAACAGAACATTTTCAGGCTTTCCCTCTGTAGGGCTTTGTCGTATACTCCCATGCATTTTGGAACAAGGTGCATGCATTGGCAAAAAAGGACTTTAGGTCACAAGATATTTGTGTATGGGTTATTTGTGAGAGAAAGATCTAAATGCTTTATTTTCAAAAGTCTTTGCTTATGACCTTAGTATTGAATGACACAATTTTTAGATGAGTGTGATGTAAAAAAATTATGGCTATCTAAAACTATAATGTTTTGGTGTCGTATTTACCGTGATTGAAAGCCAAGAGCTAGGGAATGCTGAATGATTTTCAGTTCTACGTATAGGCCACTGGCTTCCAGAAAGTAATCTCAAACCAACCTCAAATTGGTGTGGCTTGAACTTTAAGAACCCCCTTAAAAACACCTTTTCAAAAAGTCTACAAACGGGCATTCCCGGACCATTTTCAATGGGGGCCTTGCGTCAAAACTGTCCAAAATTTTTATTCTCGTAAAATACGTTTCGAGATAACGCGAGATCCCGCCGGCGCATGCGTAGTCAGAACGTCAATGGCATGCTTCAGTGGCAAGCCACTGAAAACAAATCTATCGGAAAAAGTCCGAAAATATTGCTAATTGTACGCTTTTGAAGCAAAAATATTACGCCGGAACTTAGGCTACGTTGTTTTGCAACGGACGGTAGTCATTCTTGCCCAAATTCCTCGAGGGAATTGAGTAAAGATGGACAAAAAACAAAGACACGGCGAAAGAGAAACCCGAAAACGGGAATGCTGAGCATTACCGAATTCGGGAACCCGGAAGAAAGGAAAACGGGGCAAGCCAGCCGAATGATAAGTCAGGGAAAGCAAAAAAAAAACCCGAAGAAAAATCGACCCAAAAGTGTTGACTACATGCAAAGCAAGGCAGGAAGGGAGGAGAAAACATCGCTACGTGAAGGAGGTGAGCAGCTCACCGAAATTGTGGCACAGCGTCAACAACAAAAAGATGTTTATGAACAATATGCTCATGTCCACGTTTAACACAAGGATGATAGGATGAAGAAGAGCAAGGACCTAGTGCGATAAATATGACTGTTGAGTCCAAGGCAAGTGGGCTAGCAAGGTTCAGACCGTCGGGACAGGTCCACAACAATATCAGATGATGAGAGCCGCACTGTTGGGATTACAATCTGTAAGCAGGCAATGCTCCGTCTCAGACTCAGCCTCAACCACAGATACAGAGTTCACAGGCTGTTACCGTACAGGTGAAGCCCAGACTAGTACTGGTAGTGTTACAACAGGGAAGGCGAGCAGTGAAGGGAGCTTGGAAGGACTCAAGTTGCTAAAGAATTGTGGCATCAGGAAGAAAGAAACCGGCCCACACTTAATGAACCAGTGAACAGGACTTGCAATATTTGATGGTCTCGACCTTAGATGACCAAGGCAAAAGTGAAAGCATATGAGACGACACTTGAACCAAACAATTAAGGGAATCCAGTGATGATTTGGAGCAATATCAGCAAGCAACCCGTTCAGGGGATTTGAAAAAATCCAAAACGCACAGAGCCTCTTGTAAAGGGCTTGATTTACAACCGCTCTAGCCCAGCATGCCACCCCGACTAAGACCAGGGAAAGACGGTCTGGCTACTTGCGCATGCTCATTTTGAACTGAACAACTTGCGTAAGAACTTATCAAACACAGAGAAACTGAACGTAATTGTTTACCTTTGCAAGCCATCAGTCCACCTATAGAATGGTTGTTGGGCGCGATTTGCCCCAACAGGTGATGAAAGGTTGGATGAAGAGCAGAAAACTGCAGTGGTAATGCGGCCCCTAAAGGGACGGGGCTACAACAAAAGCAGGCTAACAGCTACCCCTATCTAAAGAACGCTCATGACAAACAGGATGAAAAACTACAAACAATCCGCAGGAACCAGGGGCCCTTTTTTAGGGCGAAACCCAACTGGAACATGTCAAACACCACAGTTCCAGAGACCCTTCACCCAAAAAAGGGAAGGGAGGGGGGAGTGCTGCACACTCCAACCACAATACCAAACAGAGCCCTACCTCCTGCAACAAAAGAAGGAGTTTTAAAGACTATAGAGAAACCTAATGAGGTAGGTGAGTGTCATGATTTGCATATTAGCTCTAATAAAAATAAACATGATCAACGGTAATTGAACAAGAAGCTTGGAGAAGCTTAACCTCTGATAAAAACAATTCTACAAGCTATCAGCGGTTATAAATTGGAGTTTGAAAATTGCCTCCCTTGCAAAAAAGGGTACCTACCCATACAAATTACAAGCATGATGAAATACAGCAGTTGTAACTTCAGAAATTGAACGCTTAAGTCGCGAATGGGGTGTGGTTTGTTGTGATTGAGAAAGCAACTCCTCAATATGGCCAATTTATTTCACAGCTATACAAGGCCTAGAAAAAAAAAGGAGGTTATAGAATGATTTTATATTTATCAGACTTAATTCGCCCTATAGAATACCTAATTTCAAGATGGATACTTTTCAAACGGCTTGACACTGATATCAAAGGGATTGCTTTAAGTGTTCAATTGACCTCCGTGACGCTTATTATCACATACCAATGCCTTCAGAGAATTTTTATTAGAAACCTTTTTACGCTTTGTATGGAATGGGCATTGTACCGTTTTGTTGTTTTCCAAATAGATTAACATCGGGGTCGGGCCGCATAAATTTACAAAAATTTGAAAGCCCCCATTTGCAAAGAGAAGAGAACACGGGGCAACTGCATTATGGGTACATCGATGATAGCCTTGATTCTTGAAAAATCTAAAAGAGCAAGCACCAAAACAGCTGTAAGATTGACGGCCAAGTTGCTAAAGACCTTGGTTTTACTGTCCACCCAGAAAAATCTGTGTTATGCCAACACAGGAAATGGAATTTCTAGGTTTTCTTGTAATAAATTCTAAGAAATGATGGTTATATGCTACCAGTCATAAAAGGAAATAAAGGTAATGTGTCCACGAGCACTAATGACCAGCATCCAGCAAGACTGTGGCCAACAGTAATTGGCAACTTGTAGGCAGCTCTTCCAGCTGTGCAATTGGTCCATTATATACGGGACAGGAAAGGAAAAACAAAGCTCTGAAGGCAAACTATATGGCCATTTTGACAGAAAAATGTTTAATCCAGCCCAAAGCTAAGTTCAGGCAGAATTACAGTGGGTGTGTGATAATATTGACACAGCATGTTGTGAAATTGACAAAGGCAAGCCACAATTAATTATTGACAGTGATGCCTCTGGATCTGGATTGGGGGGAACTGATACCAAATGAGTCATTATTGGGGGTAAATGGAATGAGGAAAGAAAAGAACGTACAGAGCTCAATGCAAGGAAATAAATAGATGGTAGCTGCCTACTTAGCCCTCACCTTCTTTCTGTAAGCAAAGAAGCAATATCCATGTTAGGCTGCGTATAGAAAATAGGACAGCAGTAAATTGCCTGAAAAAGAGGGTGGAACAAAATCACTTACTTTGTTAATGAAATGGCAAAAAAGATTTGGAATGGTCTGGCTGACAACTAAGAGAATATTTGGATTTCAGTTGAACACTTGCCGGGAGTACAAAATGTAGTAGCTGACTATAAGCCCAATAATTTCAACGAGCAAACTTGAATGGCAGTTCAACAAAGAAAGTGTTTAGAAAAATTTGTTGCCATTTTGGTAACCTCACAAATAGACTATTTGCAAGTAGACTAAACGCTCATCTTACCAGATATATTGAATGGAAGCCAGATCCGAGGCCAGAATCGGTGGATGCATTATGACAGCTGGAAAGCATTTCAATTTTATGCCTCCACATTTGTTTATACAGTAGGTGTTTCAAAAAAAAGAGAAGATCATGCTTTGTGGGCATATGGTAGTTCCAAAAATGGCCCCACGCAACCGTTGGTTCCCCAAAAAATGGTTGCACATATGCTAATACAGGACCCACTTTTACTCCCACCATCATACAATTACTGATGCAAAAACCAATTTCTGGAAACAGTTCACCCATTAAAGAAGCAATTTCTCGTAGGGTTGCAGGTTATCAGCAATACTACACTAGTAGGGGACTACCAGGAAAGAACTATTTGATGATATCCGTCGCCTCCTGGAGACTATCAACAGAAAAGCAATACCAGTATAAGTGCAAAGGTCGATTTCAAATTTGCAATAACGGACACTAATCCAGTGCAGACAACTGTAGTTGAGATTTTAGCTTTTCTGACAGAACTACACTAGATTTGAAAGTGAACTATAGTGCATTGAATACTGCACGCCGGGTTATCATCGTTAGTTTGTTGTAGTGAAGGAAAATACCTCCATTGGATCGCATTCTCTGATATGCCGTTTCCTCAAAGGCGTTTTTAATAGAAAACCGCCAAAACCCAGATATATCAAAATGTGGGATGTGGCTATGGTTTTGAATTATTTGAGGAAAAATGTCTCATGCCCATGGGTGGGTCTAGCGATTTAAACTTCTGAAAAACATGCATGCTGTAGTCTTGTTCTGCACAGAGACGGGCAGACTATTCAGTTTTTATCTGTTGACAAGATGAGATCACGCCAACTATGTTATGTTTTAGATGATCAGGGGCTTAAACAGTCGCGACCAGGAAATCTTGGCACAAAATTGAACTGAAAGCATATGCAGGAGACAAGACTTTGTGTCTACAAGTACTTACTAAAATATTTAGAACTGACTAATCCATTCGCCAAGGGGAAAAACAGTTATTCCTCACTTACCGTAAGCCACACCCAAAAAAGCATCACTGCCACCATTGCACGCTGGATTAAGACTGGTTATGGGCAAACGCCGGTGTAAAACACACAAGGAATTTAAAGCCCACTTACCGAAGTGCCTTCAGCAGTGTCCAAAGCTAGCTTGGATTTCCGTGCCTGGTGCAGAAAGAAATTTGGCTACAGCCGGAGGAGCACGGAAAGAACATTTGCTGTTTATTATAGAAAGCCATTTGTACGCAACAAAATACCTATGCTAACGCAGTTCTTGACATGAAGTCATGCTAAAGTTGAGGAAACAAAGGACTACAAGAATGTGAAATACATTATAAAATATGCCATGTACATGAAAGAGCTCAATGTGAAAATAATTGCCAAAACTTGAGCAAAAAGTGATATTTGTCTGTTTAAGGTTCCAAGAATTTAATTGGATAAAACTGATATATGTAACTTCAAGCAGAATGCATGAAGTTTAGTTTTTTTGTCTCAACGATGTAAACAAAATTATGTACAAAGACATAGGAACTAATTTAGTGCTTTGGAATTTATTAACTACAGAAACACACTATAGAACTTGACGTGTGTAGGTTTTTAAAATCTTCCCAAAAGTCAGGGATTTGGAACAGTGACATGAGAGTTAATGAATATAACATATATGCCACATGACATGTTACTAATACAGTCTCTGATGATCAAAACATGTACTGGTGTGAATTGTTCTCAGTTATTGGGTATGGACCGGAAGTGCTTTTAAATATCGCGTTATCTCGAACGTTTATACGAGCTAAAAGGAAGAGATTTTAAAAAGACACTTACTGTTTGAAGTTTAATTCTTGATTTATGAGTAATGGTGCGTGAAGGTGGAAAGTGCCACATTCTCACCTACCCAGTACTCAAGATGACAGGTTTAGTTTCTGTAAATTTGAAGGGCAAATGAACTCCTTTCTTTGGTTTTTAATTCTGGTCTCATAATTTTTTAAGGCTGACTACGGCAGCGCCGGCGGGATCTCACGTTACCTCTCACTCACCATTACTCATAAAATCAAGATTTAAACTTCAAACAGGTAAGTTCTCGTTTAATCTCCTTTCCATTTTCCTGACAAGATTTTAATGGTTCAAAAATTTGAAGGCAAGGGGGACCAAGCACACAATCAACCAACCAAAAACCCAATGTTCCCCTCACGATATTAGTGGCAAATTGATGCTCCATACCTACCTTTAAAGTAGGCATGAGAGATGCACTCACATCCTTCCTAACTCAACCCTAATTTAAATTATTTTGTTTGCAGAACTGTGTATTGATCAAAGGGGGCTTTACCCCGTCATATCTCCTGTCTTGGTTTTTTCTATATATATACCTACACATACTCAGTTATCATTCGGAGTTCCTGTGAGGAGTTATGATGGTTATACCGTATAAGTCTATATCTTTCGCTAACAGATTAAGTTTTTTTGTGATCTTTAGTTTTTGGGACAAATCACAAATTTAAAATTTGTGGTATCCTACGACAGTTATTATGTCCGTCTATTGCAAAGGTTTTTTCACATTTTAATTTTTGCGATTGATTCCTCTCAAAATTTGTGAAATAAATCCCTCGTGAATTTCAACTTATACGTAGACTGATCCAAAACTGCCATGTTTGATTTCATTTCAACATCATTGGTGACGAAGAGTCATGTTGAAATTATTGTACAAAATAATTGCTCTTTTGTTTTTAACACGATTTCCATTCCTGTGGAGCCTATCTTGGGATTAAACATCAGACTCCAACAAGATGTGCTTTGGCTTCCTGTGAATTTGTAATATTTTTCAAATATTCAGTCAATCAAACGGCTCCCAATCAAGCTATAGTTGTCATACTCTGCACTGGGGCCTTCCAGGATGTGTTTTAATGTGTTTTTCTTTTTTCCCGTGGGTCAAGGTGTGATATAGTGCACGGAACACACCATTTTATCGGTCCAAGTGTGAAGCCATTATCCATCCAGTAGCGCAGGGACAATGAGAGTGCATTTTAATTCCACCCCTTTTTGCGGTCTATGAGGGTTCTGGAGGTGCTAGTTTGTGACAAGCAATACCAATGTGATGCGTCACTGCGCAGTCCAAAATTGCACATGTGTTAAGCTGCCATATTGGCCAGGTGGTTCTATTTTCAGGCATAAAATGTACACGTTCAATTGTCTACATGGTGGACTGAAAGTTATTTTAAGAGAAACCCTGAAGTACAAGCAACTAGTTATTTTGTCCGTCTAAGCTTGCTGAAATGCATTCAGTAACTTTTTGATTCAGGCACTATTGCAATTTGAGTCTTCTGTCCGAAATGTCACCAATTGTGACTCCATTAAGCACTAAAAACTCTACCAAACTGCTTACATATTGCAGAATGTCATCACTCAGCGTCCACTACAAATACGCGATTAGGTTCATCCAAACTAGCTGAATTTAATTTAGCTAATTTTGTATATGACGGATTTGCAGATTAGGACATCTATATCTTAATTATTTTGTGTGTATTTAAAGATGCAACGAAGATTTTGAAACACACCAAATATGTGTCCTAATAGTAATTTTTCAATCGATAGACCCTCAATAGATTTCTACCTTGGATAAAAAGGGTGCTTTTTTGATTTGCTGATATTTCAATGTAAAACATAGGCCAAATTTTGATATTTGCTCCTATAACTAAATTAGACGTTCACAATTTTTTTGTACCAAGAAATCATTTCTCAGCTTAAAATCCTTTCAGGGGGATATTTTTGTATGGAAAGCTTTACATCCGGGCAAAAAACAGTACTTTTTATTTTTGGGACACCTGTAATGTGAAGTCTCTTGTTGCATGCACCTTTAAGGCTAACCTTCAGGGAGTCTGGCCCAGCTCCAACCCCCACGGAATAGGGGTTGCCGGGCACTAGGGCATGGGGAAACACCAAAGGGTGCATTGGGGGATTCTTCTCAGATTCAAATCTTTCCCGCATAATTAAAATAATGTCAGGGAACACCTCAGAACAGGGACCATAGTGCATGTGGCAAACAATGGAAGTTTTCCAAGCAAGCAGTAAGGGGAAAGTAATAATGAAATGTGTGGTATTTTTTTAATCTGAGAGGAATCTCCGGCTGATTTAATTTAACATAACCAAACAAGATTTAATGGTTTCAAAAATTTGAAGAGTCAAGGGGGACCAAGACACAATTTCCACACAATGTCCCCCTCCACGATTTAGTTGCAATTGATGCCCATACCTACCTTAAGTATGCTTGAGAGATGCACTCACATCCTTCCTAACTCACCCCTAATCTACTTTATTTTGTTTGCAGAACTGTGTATTGATCAAAGGGGGCTTTACCCCGTCATATCTCCTGTCTTGGTTTTTTCTATATATATACCTACACATACTCAGTTATCATTCGGAGTTCCTGTGAGGAGTTATGATGGTTATACCGTATAAGTCTATATCTTTCGCTAACAGATTAAGTTTTTTTGTGATCTTTAGTTTTTGGGACAAATCACAAATTTAAAATTTGTGGTATCCTACGACAGTTATTATGTCCGTCTATTGCAAAGGTTTTTTCACATTTTAATTTTTGCGATTGATTCCTCTCAAAATTTGTGAAATAAATCCCTCGTGAATTTCAACTTATACGTAGACTGATCCAAAACTGCCATGTTTGATTTCATTTCAACATCATTGGTGACGAAGAGTCATGTTGAAATTATTGTACAAAATAATTGCTCTTTTGTTTTTAACACGATTTCCATTCCTGTGGAGCCTATCTTGGGATTAAACATCAGACTCCAACAAGATGTGCTTTGGCTTCCTGTGAATTTGTAATATTTTTTCAAATATTCAGTCAATCAAACGGCTCCCAATCAAGCTATAGTTGTCATACTCTGCACTGGGGCCTTCCAGGATGTGTTTTAATGTGTTTTTCTTTTTTCCCGTGGGTCAAGGTGTGATATAGTGCACGGAACACACCATTTTATCGGTCCAAGTGTGAAGCCATTATCCATCCAGTAGCGCAGGGACAATGAGAGTGCATTTTAATTCCACCCCTTTTTGCGGTCTATGAGGGTTCTGGAGGTGCTAGTTTGTGACAAGCAATACCAATGTGATGCGTCACTGCGCAGTCCAAAATTGCACATGTGTTAAGCTGCCATATTGGCCAGGTGGTTCTATTTTCAGGCATAAAATGTACACGTTCAATTGTCTACATGGTGGACTGAAAGTTATTTAAGAGAAACCCTGAAGTACAAGCAACTAGTTATTTTGTCCGTCTAAGCTTGCTGAAATGCATTCAGTAACTTTTTGATTCAGGCACTATTGCAATTTGAGTCTTCTGTCCGAAATGTCACCAATTGTGACTCCATTAAGCACTAAAAACTCTACCAAACTGCTTACATATTGCAGAATGTCATCACTCAGCGTCCACTACAAATACGCGATTAGGTTCATCCAAACTAGCTGAATTTAATTTAGCTAATTTTGTATATGACGGATTTGCAGATTAGGACATCTATATCTTAATTATTTTGTGTGTATTTAAAGATGCAACGAAGATTTTGAAACACACCAAATATGTGTCCTAATAGTAATTTTTCAATCGATAGACCCTCAATAGATTTCTACCTTGGATAAAAAGGGTGCTTTTTTGATTTGCTGATATTTCAATGTAAAACATAGGCCAAATTTTGATATTTGCTCCTATAACTAAATTAGACGTTCACAATTTTTTTGTACCAAGAAATCATTTCTCAGCTTAAAATCCTTTCAGGGGATATTTTTGTATGGAAAGCTTTACATCCGGGCAAAAAACAGTACTTTTTATTTTTGGGACACCTGTAATGTGAAGTCTCTTGTTGCATGCACCTTTAAGGCTAACCTTCAGGGAGTCTGGCCCAGCTCCAACCCCCACGGAATAGGGGTTGCCGGGCACTAGGGCATGGGGAAACACCAAAGGGTGCATTGGGGGATTCTTCTCAGATTCAAATCTTTCCCGCATAATTAAAATAATGTCAGGGAACACCTCAGAACAGGGACCATAGTGCATGTGGCAAACAATGGAAGTTTTCCAAGCAAGCAGTAAGGGGAAAGTAATAATGAAATGTGTGGTATTTTTTTAATCTGAGAGGAATCTCCCAGGCTGTATTTAACATAACCAAAAAAATGTTAAGTTTGCAAAACCAAGTCTTACACATAAGTAACAAACACAGATTCTTTAAATAAAGGACATCTCGTCATTGGAACCTGAACCGGTTTTGCTGTTTGTAAGCTAATGAGTAATAAAATATACTTTTATTGTATTTTTGTCCCGACGAACGAAGTCGGGAGGGGACTATAAAATGGGTCCGTTCCGTATGTTGTATGTCCGTATGTATGTCCGTATGTTCGTCCGTGATAAAAATGTTAACCCGGAACATTGGGCATATCTTTTTTCTGGGATGAGCTAGAGTTGCCAAACTTGGGTATATTGTAGAGGGGAAACCCCCCTAACTAACCCATGTAATTCATACCCCCAGGGTCCTACCCTGGGTCTGTCAGGGGTAGGGGGGAACAAGGTCAAGGGAAAGAAAAAAAAAGGTCTATTGACAGTAAATGTCAACATTGGGACATATTGTGTACATTATCTAGAGTTCTGTGAGGGCTAGGTAAGATGATGTAACTTGGTTGGAAAGAAGCGGGTTGGTGAGTTCTCGACCTTGATTAGATTGGGTGAAATGTGCTATAAGTATATAAATTTGCATAATTATGACAAATTTTCCCTCCAAGGCTTGTTTACAAGTTTCTGGAGTTCTGAAAGGCGTATAATGATGTAACTATGGTGGAAGGAAGCGGGCCAAAAAGTTCTCGACATGATAAGATTGGGCGTATTAGGGCAAATTAATATATGCAAATGAGCTAATTAGATATGCAAATATCAGCATATGTTAGGTGGGGGGCAAAAGTACCACAACAAAGGTATTATCATATAATGTCGTACCCATGTTTTCATTGAAAGGTATTCTTTAGTTTTGGTTGTTACATGTGGTCCGTCTTTTGGGTTGCAAGGCCTGTTTACAATTTTGGACCATGTGAAACGTACGACAAAAAAAACAAAATTCGGGTGTTTTGCCCCTTTCTGGACCTCGTTTTGGGGTCCCAAATTTAACATGTGGTCACATGATTTTGTCAAAAAAATAGTGTTGCCAAATGAATGAACGAATGAATTATAATTTTTATAAATTTTAGTTGAATTTTTCAGGGTTTTTGCATGATGAATTTTACAGATTTCTCGAGTCATTTACCAAAAGGGTAAACATTTTTCAATAATTTTTGGAGAGCTTAGTGATCTCGATATTCGGCGGGGACATATTTTCCGCAGCGCGTCAAATACGAGTTCGCCTGTGTATAAATGCTCATGAAAGACCTGAAATTGAGGTGCTTTAGGGTAATTTTGGGGGACACTGTATAAACACAGTGAACAAATAGATGATTTTGAGCGGCCCCGCCCCACATTATTTAACTTCGCTACCTATGATATTTTGCTAGGAAGGAACTTTACCAGATTATGATGACATTAAAACCAACTTGTTTTGATGAAATTCAAACAGAATATTCTAATTCTAAGCACCTATTTCATTGAAATTTCTCGCATTGAAGAGTCTGTGAATGAGTAACAATTGAGGCTTATCTTAATCTTGTATCTCTCTCACAGGAAATTTCATGCATTATAAACCTTTTCAACCGAACCTTTTATGTTTTTTCTCTTAGTACTTGAATATGTATGAGAAAATTTCTTGTGAAGATTACGGCAATAAAAGCTGACGCTTCAAAAGGCCTGTCGCCTCTGGCATTTTATGAGCAAAAACAGAATGAAAGGAGATTTTTGGTTAAGGACAGGCAGATTAGTACAGGAAATCAATTTGGTTTCAATGTGGTGGGTAACTTGACATTTTTGTAGAGAGTATTTTAAAACAGTTGTTTTATTTGGACATAGAAAGGGAAAGTGACCTGAACAGATTGGAGTCTATGTTTGCTCCGTCAGCAAAATTTAGAGATGGCCTTTGAAAAACTTAGTAACTTACGAGTGTAGAAAATGGGATTTCAAGGTTTAAATGCAGGGATTATCCTTCTAATCGTGTTGTTATGTGAAGTAATCGAACAGGACTAGTACAGGACATGAGCACAATTTTAAAAGACGTCTTACAGGCTGTGGTAGCAAAAAACCCCATATATCGCGGTAGTGAATTGTTTCCACTGGGGGTCCAACGATATGCAATCTCTTTGGGACCGATGTTAAATTGAGATGATGGACACCCTATCTCTGTTGGGGCCCTTTCAAATTTAACAAAGCGGTCATTGTTTTTCCACTCACTACATTACTCTAAGATTTAATAAGGACGGTCAGCAAATTAAGTGCATTGTAGAATCACAAAACCAGAATGGGTAGGGTCTGTGGGCCGAAGCTTTTGGGTCCTAGGTGATATTCTTGACTACAGGGATATGCGCATTACCCATGGTACTTAGGGGCTCGGTTCAAAGTCACTTGTTCGCTTGCTCACTGTAATTGCACCTCCAAAGCAAACAAACCTAAATACATACAATACATACAAAAAAAACTGCCTTTGTCAGAAATTTCAAAAACAAAATTTGTATTGTAATTGTAAATGCACAAAAAAGCCAACATGTCAGCACCCTACATGGTACAATGCACATGAAAGGACTGGTCATCCAGTCTATATAACATCCTTGACACCACCATGCATGTAGACAAAAAGCCAATGTCAAGCACCTACATGGTACACTGCACACGAAAGGACTGGTTATCCAGTCTATATAACATCCTTGACACCCATCCTCAGTGTAGACAAAAGACAAAATGTAGCGCCCTACATGGTACAATGCACATGATGAAAGGATGGTTATCCAGTCTATACAACATCCTTGGCACCCACCCTCAATGTAGCACAAAAAGCAAACATTGTCAGCACCCTACTGGTACACTCACAAGAAAGGACTGGTATCCAGCTAATAACATTCCTTGACACCCACCCGCGGTGTAGACAAAAGCCAACAGTCAGCACCACATGTAACCAATGCACATGAAAGGACTGGGTATCAGTCTATACAACATCCTTGACACCCACATCAAGTAGACAAAATCCAACAGTCAGCACCCGACATGGTACACTGCCCCAAGAAGGACTGGGTATCCAGTCTATATACATCATTGGCACCCACCCTCAGTGTGACAAAAAAGCCCAACATGTCAGCACCTACATGGTACAAGCACATCGATGAAAGATGGTAGCCAGGTTATCAAAATCCTGGCACCCACCTCAGTGTAGACAAAAGCCAACTGTCAGCAACCCTACATGGTACACTGCACAAGAAAGGACTGGTTATCCAGTCTATATAACATCCTTGACAAGACCCACCCTCAGTGTAGACAAAAGCCAACATGTCAGCACCCTGCATGGTAACAAAATGCACATGAAAGGACTGGTTATCCATCTATTAACATCCTTGGCACCCATCCTCAGTGTATACAAAAGCCACATTCGCCACCTACAATGGGCACCTGCACTGAAAGGCTGGTTATCCAGTCTATAAAACATCCATTCCCTTGATATCCACGCCTCAGTGTAAGACAAAAGCCACATGGTCACAATCCTACATGGTACCTGCACGAAGACTGGTTCTCCGTCCTATATAACATCCTTGACACCCCCCTCAGTGTATACAAAAGCCAACTGTCGCACCTCATGGTACCCTGCCCACGAAAGGACTGGTTATCCAGTCTATAACAACATCCTTGACACCCACCCTCAGTGTAGACAAAAGCCAACATCAGCACCCTACATGTACAATGCACCTGAACAGGACTGGTTATCAGTCTATATAACACCCTGACACCCACCCTCAATTTAGACAAAAGCCAACATGTCCGCGCCCTCCTGGTACACTGCACAAGAAAGGACTGGTTACCAATCTATATAACATCCTTGAAACACCACCTTCAATGTAGACAAAAGCCAACATGTCACAGCGCCCTACATGGTAAACTGCACAAGAAGGACTGGTTACCAATCATATACATCCTGACACCCACCCTCATCAAGTAGACAAAGACAACATGTCAGCATCCAAATGGTGCAATGCACCGGAAAGGGGATGGATACATCCTTGCGTGTTTCCCATTTGAACTGGTGTCTATTATTCTTTAAAACACTGAAACAATGTTCCACTTCAACTGTCAGTCAGCTGAAGGTTGCATTTTGCAATTACTCCACAGTGAAATGCACCCAAAAAATAGCAATATATTTACATAAGAAATTTGAAATAGGGAAGTAATTACAGTACTTGGCACAAGTAGTTGCTGGCTAGAAGCTCTCTACACATTTCATAATGTTTAGGCGCTAGCATGAGGGCTTTCATTGAAATTTCATGACATTTTTAAGGCAGTTGTGATGTGGATCTGGGAAACCCGCCACAATGTCGCATTGGAACATTTTTGAAAATAAAGAAAATAGCTTAAAACCTGTTTTTTGTATCTTTTTTATTTTTTGTCAGATTGTATAGGCGTAACTTTTGATGTTGGTATCAAAGACAAGAGTAAACTACCTCTGCATTGATAGTAGGCGTTCAGTTACCTATTCCGTCATCGTGCCAATCTACTGCACTGAACGTTGTGTGTGTAAGTGGTGCGTAGAGAACAAGCACATTCTACAAAATAATCAATTTAATTCAAAATAATGCTAATTCCCAAATGGGGGGGGTCCCCCCCCCCCCCATTTTCCCACTCAAAATATCTTCCCTCTAACATTCTAAAAACAAATCGAAAAAGATGTAGGTTGGTAGCTATCTCGTGGAGATACCCTTGATAAGTGCATCTCACAAAATGATTACTCAGTTTTCGAGCACCCTCAACTCCCCATTGGAAACGCATGTAAACATAGACCACACCGCATTGCACCACTTTTGATGAGTTTAGGGCACAATTTATGTTGACTAATGGTGACTGGCGAAATGTGTAAATCAGAGCATTGCGACTGGTTACAGCCTTCAGAGTGTGAGTTGTTGGAAAGTTCTGATAATACTACAAGCTGGGGTTTTGTTTGATTGTGGATCGATGATGTGGTTCCTGAGATATTGATTTTTGAAAATTCATGATGTTTTTTCTCCACAACGAAAATCTTTCCAGAAAATCCACAAGATAGGCTAGATTAAATATTGAATTCAAAAGAATTTATGTATTTTTTTACAAACATTTTGATCACTAACAGCGCTCCGAAAAGAAGACTAATGAGTAATGCGTACAGTGCCAGCAAGAAACCAGCTTGCACGCCAAACTTGATTCTTGAATGGCCACACTATAGTACGGCATGTGGCGCTCACGTGGCAACGTGGCGGCGCTGTGACGTTGTTATGTAAAAGATCGCAATATATAGTTTGTATCCAGTGAAATAATGAAGTATTAATACATGCCTGATATGACATTAATTATCCGATTGTGCCGGTATTGTGGGGAAGAAAGGCCTCTTTCGTAGCGAGGTATGGGCTTTCGATGTAGGATGAACGCATTTTAAAACCAAATGCATTTCCATTATAAATCTGTGAAATTTAACACTTATTTGATTAGACTTCTTTTCTTTCCTTAAAGCAGGTCCCCTCGATTGCTTCTTGAAAATATGCTTAATTAATTACAACATAGGGGACGGGGCATTGCCTTATTTTTACCCATGAGAAATGGAGGATTTCAACTTTTTTCGGCGAGAAAGGTCGCAATCCCTCCTCGCTTCCGTAATGAAAATTTGAAAGCTCATTGTTCCTCCTCGCTTCTTGATGAAAAGTTTCATGTTGCACTCTTCTCAGCTTCGCTTCGCATTCCCTATATTCCTCCATTCCCCCTGGCTCAAATAATGACCCTGCCCTTAGTTATTTTCACGGGGGGGGGGGGGGGTCCATCCCCAACATGAAAGTCATAGGGGTGTAAGGCTATAAGCGATTCAAAAAAAACCCACTGCTCGGCATTCGGTACCATGGAAAAATAGAGCCTTTGGGTGAGAGACCGCCAAATTGCCCATAAAATAAGGTGGGTTATTTGGACGAAATATATGCTTATTAAAAAAAAGTCGAAATTTGCAAAAATAGGGTTATTTTGGTGCAATTTTCAAAATTCCCCCAAAATAGGGCCTTTTGGTGAGCGTGGAACACCTTAAATATGGCATCGTTGGGGGACAATGATCTGAACATGGGGGTCTAAAACAGCCTTATAATGCCTTTTGTTGGCACATTTTGATACAAGGGTAAAATTATGTATGAAATATATTTTTTGTTTTTTTTAATGTAGTTTATTTTTTGTTATATTTCTTCCATGTGAGGAAGAAGATGCATGAAAAATGACAGATTGAGGCTTGTAACTTCCTACAAAATGCAAAATTTAATAAAAATCTCAAATCGGCCAATTTGTGTGCAACATATGCAAATTGGCTCTGTAACTTTCAATACAACTCACTCTCTTCAAAGTTGGGCGGGTAAAGGGTTTTGAAGGGGCAAACCATAAACATTTCAGACTGAGACTTGCTAACCTTCTCACAAAATAGCCAGAAAATCAACAAATTCTTAAATTTTTGCATTTTTTGGTTAAAAAAATAATTATGTTTATTAGGCCAATTTAAGAGCCTTATTGGCTCATTTGGTTCATAATTAATGTTGTTTATGGCCATAAAAAATTCCTGAAATTTTCAGATTGTTTGATTTGATTTAAAAAAATGCAAATTTTGCTCATTTTTGGTAACAATATGCTAATTAGGTAGGTAAAGTAAGGCTATCGAATAGACTCTGTTGCTGCAATATTCTGTATATGAGTGTATTAATAGAAAATCCTGCAATTTGCAGAATGATAGTGTGTCAAGTTTTTCTAAATTAACATCTATATTAAGAAATGGTTTTTCCCTTTCATGAAAAACATAAAATTTAAACATTTTCCTCAAAAATTAATTCAAGTTATTGGTAAAATTGGAGAGATAAATACTTGTATTTGTTTTGTAATCTGTAGTACATATATCAGGAACCTAACCTAAAAAAAATCAAGTGTTTTTTTTAAGAATTAAAATTCTCTTTAGATTCTGTAATATGTTTTGTTGATAAACCTACCAGGGTGCCATGGCAAAATAAAGAACAAGAAGACTTGACTTTTGACACTTGTTCTCCAATTGACTGTTATGTACGAGTATCAAAAATTTGAATAATTTTGCAACGGAATGTTCCATTTCAAAAATTCGAAGTGATCTGAGTTGCTGCTGAAGAGTCTCTCTTCACATACAATAACATTTTAAACCCACGGCTGCAGATGTTATTTTCACCTGAACTGACTAGTGATAGTAAACTCAAAATATAAATTTCCCCCACCATGTGGCGGGTAATTCCCCAGACGCATCACATTTAGAAACCACTGTAACATTCAGTGTTCATAAAACTCTCCTATTTAGATTTTGTGGAGCTAGTTTGGTGTGTGCTTTTGCTTTAATGTTTCATTCGGGATTCTTTCTTTTTGAAATTCAACTTAAACTAGCATCTAATCTGATACAACTGTTGAGTTTAGTAATCAAATACAAGGCATCTTTCTGCTCAGAACTGTCATTGCAGGATTACAGTAATGGTGGGGGTGTTTCTAATAGAGGATTCTGGAAGTTGGAGTTCAGTTGTACTGCAAGACCTAATATTTGTCAAATCTTGCATCTGAATTAGTCTGTAGTTAGTCATTGGTCAGAAAAATAAATGAAAGAGGTGAACATTTTAAACATGATTTTATTATACAGATTTAGGGAGAACCATTTCATCTGTAAGCCAAAATAGGGATTGAGTTGCAGCATTATCGCAATTGTGTACTGAACAGTGGGTACCATGTCTTAGTGCTGTTACAGGCTTCTAATTTTGTATTTTATCCATTATCTAACAAAACATAATCCCCTGGCTTACCACAAATCTGATCGGCCAGGGTAGATATAAGCCTTTGTTGCCATGGTGATACCTCTTGGCGATCTTGACCTAGCAACTTAACTGTCTCGTGTTGCATCGTGTACGTGTGTATCAATTCCTTAACTTGTCAAAACGTGAGTATGCGTGTGCGAGATAAAACAACCAAAAGGCATTTTCTCTAATAGCAAAAGTGATTGTTCGAAGATCAAGGTGTTAATTCCTATTTGAATCAAAATAGAGGGAAGTCTCGAATATAAAGTCATTGTTCATAGATTTTTTTTTTGTCTGAAAAAATCCTGAATATGCTTTGTTGGATTTTGATTTTCTTTTAAAGTATATAAGAGAAGATCATACATTCCAAGAAAAAACAATTCAATAAAAGAATGTGTGCAAAGGAAGGAAGAGAGGCCTAGGGAATAGCAGAGATGGAGGTCAAAATGTGATAGCTTTTGTTAATTAGGGGAAATACTTAGTAGAGATGGGCATTTACCTCTACACTTAAACTTTGTATTCCCTCCCACATTTTACCCCAGGAGAAAACTCTAATGCCAAATATGAAAACAAAAATCTCACTTTTGGGATCATTTTGTGAATTTTTGGCACAAATTCAAGAACCTTTTAAAAATCATTTGTCTCCCAATTTTTTTTTTCTTTGCTGTTTCTTGCACTTCTTTTTCATTAGATCTTCATACTGTATTGTATTTAGCCTCTGTCATGTCTCTTATGTCAATATCCAGGGCACAGCATTCATTTGTATGTATAATAAGAATGCAGCCTTGTTGTCAAAATAGTAACTGTTCCCCATGTGATATGGCATGATACATGTGGCCGAGGCTCCAACACAGCTGTTTGACCCCATACAATTGTCTCTTTTATTTTTAGAACAATTTTATGCACTCTACAAAACAAAAAAAAAAAACTATTGCGTTCCAATGCATCCATGCTCTCACCATGTTATATCAATCTATCACAAGCTAGGAACCAAGGAAATTGCATAAAATTCTCTCCTCGGGTTTAAGAATTGTATTCTGCTACTTCTGCTACCAAGACCCTGATATCTTCTGTTGAAAATACTAATTACAAAATATCCACCAAATCATGCTTTGAATAATTTGATTGTCTTTAGTAAAGAAACCCATACCAATAACAGTAATTCTGCAACAAAATAACCAGTCTTTAAGACTTTTTGTGGGCGGGTATAGCTGACATGACCACTTTGCAATCCGTTGTGGTGTGTGTCTGTGTGTATGTGTCACTAAATGTTAAGGCTGTGGGTGTTGGATGGGTGGTGTGGGTGTTGTGTGTGTGTCATAAATGTTAAAGGTCCATGTCTGATCTCTAATAGCCTCCATCCCCAGGGACTCCAGATTTTACCGAAGTGGTTAAAATTTTGGTATCAGAAGAAAGCTACTATTTTTCTCATTTACCCTGTGAAATCTTAGGGCCAAGGATGTTTGGTTTGGATGTTTTGAGTGAAAATATGCCCATTTTTGGTCAACCATATTAATTTTACAGAGTACTCTGTGGTGATTACAAAATCCCATTTTTAGCTCTCACCTAAAACGATTAAAGATCGAGCAAAACTTACAGATTATCCAGAGCATTTCGATCATATAATGCCTTAAAACCTGGAAATGCGTCATAACAAGCTGAATTTTTCAGGATAAGTCTAGAATATGATTAAGAATACACATACGAAAAGTCCCCGAAAATCCCCTGGGAGCTCTCTCCAAATTCAAGATGGCTTGTCAAAATGGCTCCATTTTCCAATTTTATCGTATCTTTTGTAAACCCAGGACAGTGGAATACAAAAAAGTGTCCAAAACATATGTTTTAAGGCCACAAGGAATACCAAGAAGTAATTATTTGAGAGTTCAAAACTTACAGACCCAAAATCAAGATGGCGGTCAAAGGCCTCCATTTTCTTTTTTGCCAATTTTTATTGTATCTTTGCAACCAGACAGTTGGAAATACAATAACGGGTCCGAACATTGTTTAAGGGCACAAGGAAGCAATGAATTCAATTATTATTGAGAGTTCAAAACTTCCAATAAACCCAAATCAAATGGCGTCCAAAATGGCCGCCATTTTGTAATTGTATCATAACTTTATATGCATTAGAAATACAAATTATGTCTATACTATGTTTTCAGCTATAAAGAATCTCATAAAACCATTTTCTAGAGTGCCCAAAACCTGATAGCTAAAAAGACCACCTTTGTTATCCTTTATCCTAACTTTTACAACCAATCATTAGAAAACAAATAAAGAGCCTAAAGCATTGATTTATATAACAGGGAATCTAAAAAAAAACATATTTAGAAAGGCCAAAACTCCTAAAGGTTCATGCCTATTTATCTGTTGCAGTCTGATCAGTGAATCCCGCAGCTTCAGTCCAGTTTGTCCCAGCTCAACTTTTCAATGGCAGGCCAGTGTGCACATTGGCACGTCCATGCCCGTCATTTTAACAACGTCATAAGTGAAGAAAGCTGCCTAAAAATGTGTGTTTGCAGCCCAGTTTTCCAAAAATTGGTCCTATCTGTATTATGTGTATCCATTGTCACTGATATTGGGGAAAAGAAAATGAGGTGACATTGTATTCATTTACAAGAATGGGCAGCTTTTATCATTTTTTTTTGTTATGTATATTTACATATGTAAATATTTTATATCATCCCTTACTTGGTCCATTCTTGTAATATGATATATTTAATTGTATGGGCTTACAGGGAGGGTCACAAATATTATAAGCCTATCGGGTTGTTCCATTACTGGTCCTACATATCATTCCCTCCAACCTGTTCATCTTGTACAGTTTTCCAATTGATATTTATGTATGAAAATTGTATATTATATAATCTACTATACTGCATTAACGTTTCTGTCACGTACGATAAGTTTATGCTGAATAAATTGAATCAAGAAGACGGTTATTAGATTTTAGTAATTTTTAATTTCACACACTGGGTTTTTTGTCCTTCCCCTTGACGTGTTTACGAAAAATACAGCTTATATAGGCATGCCCCACACCATCTAAAATTATGTCCAATCTAAGCTAATGTCCACCAAGTCCTGATGTCCTTACCTTGGCAACATCTGCACGATAATAAAGGAATAGCCTTCAGGCTGTGCCTCTTCCTTCCTTTTTAAAATATCCTTTGTGCTCACCACCTTACTTGCGGCAGCCCTCTTTGGGCATCTTGATAGTACACCTTATAGGTGCATAGACAAAGATCACATTAGAGCACTTTTAAATTGTCCTTAGCTCTTTAAAAAGTACCGGAATACCACTCACATAGCTGAGGGGTGTATCAAACAGTTAACCCTTGAGCCAGCTCATTCTCAACTCCTTAACTCTCATCATAAGCCATCAGAACATATACATACACTTTAATTAGTACACACTCTAGCATAGCAGAGTCCAGACAAGCGTCAGTTATTGTCAACGGTCGGTGTCATTGTTGGTTGTATCTGGCGACTACTATTATCTACTACCGGTATGTACATAATTTGCCCCAGCAATCCTTTAACAGTTTTCAACATTCATGAAATTCATCTTGCCATCGGAGAAATATAGAAAAAAATCATTTAGTTTCTCATCTGTGACGGCTTGTGATACTTAGTCTTCAGTCTTCATAGATATAACTGCTGCGTATGATACAGTTTGGCATCGCGTTCTCATCTCAAGCCCTACTCAAAGCCCTTCCCTGATGTCAGCTTGTCAAGAGTTCATAATGCTGATCATCCAAGACCAATCGTTTTTCATGAAGACAAAAATCAAATGGGGTAATGCAAGTAGAAAGCGCAAACTAACTTCGGAATGGTGTCCCCACAAGGTTTTTCACTGCCTGGCATCCAGTCTTTCAACATTTACATCTCAGAATATGCAAAGAGAGAAGTTCGCAGTATTCCAAAAAATTGTGTTTTGCATAACAGACCTAATCACTGTAGCCAATTCAATCCCCCGATGACACTGAAACTCAGCAAACCAAGACCAGTCAGCTCATGTTTTTCACACATCACGCAGCTGGAGATAAACTGTCACACCAAACATCTACCCAACACCTGAAGTACCCCCCTTGCTGTCATAATGGACAGCAGCCTTAATTACTTTCCATCAACACAAATCCAATGCAATCGCTGCCAAGACGCAGTCTCGTGCCAAGCTCCTCCTCAGAGGCTCGCAAGGGCTGGATGGGGTGCATCTTGCGACACTTTACTACATCAACTTACTGTTGTTTTGGCATACAGAACTGCTGAATACGCTGCACCAATATAGAGTCACAATGTACACTCACATAAGTGATTGATTCGTTTGATGATGCAATGGAAACTTATTAGTGCCTTTTGGAGACCGCCTGTAGAATATCTTACAATCCTGTTCTGTTGGCATAGCTCCTCTAAACTTTAGAAGGAACTTTCAGATGATCAAGCTCACCAAGAATGTGCTTACCTGGTACCTCATCCCCCCACCATCACTTTGTTAACCCCATCCATACACTGCAGTCGCAGTATTCCTATAGATCATCCTGGGTCGATGACATATGGGTCTGAGCTGTCATCCTCTATACCATGAATCTAAAGCATTTTGTGGGACACAGCCCAACAAGCAAGCCCAAGGACTGCGACGTTGATAAGTAAGCATAGGTCAAGCTTTCACAGACTCAGAACTGACATTGCCGAACAAAGCACTTCCTTCAAATTGACAATTTGTAGAGCCACAAACCATTAGCCACATTTTAGATGACTCTGAGGTCGTACAAGTCTCCAGGTGGAATCAAAAACCTTTTCAACTTGCCCGCGGAAAACTCTCAGCTGGTTAAAGACTGACCTTCCACTGGATTTTGGACGTAGACGAAAGAACGATCTAACAATATATTACACATATTTAGAAACAAATCAGAATTCAGAATGGTTACATAATATGGGAGTGAAATTTTATACCTTTAATAAACTTAATACATACTTTCTTCCCCCCTCTCTTCCTCAACTATTATGGGGCATCAATTCCTAAAATCACTTGATGATACCGACATATAGCATACAAACGGCATCACACAGTTTGCCACACTTATCTCACGGTTTAAGGATGGATGGGTGTAGCACATCTGCCATCAAACTAAAGGGTATGCGACACATGTGCAAAAATTAGAAACAGATATCTCCTTTGCACAACAAACCAACACACTTTTGCTCAAACCTGATGAATAGCATTACAAGAAATATCTTGGATTCTTATGGATACACCCCAGTGGCGTACACGGGCCTCCCGCTCTGAGGGGGCAAATTTCCCAGTTTTTGGGAATTTTCCTCTCAGGGGGGTCAAAGGGCCAATCTTTCCCGTCATAGGGCTTAAAAAACGGCTGATTTAGCATTATTTTTTGGCAATTTGTTTCCCGGCCAAAGTCGGCAGGGGGGCACCCTGTCCCCTGCCCCCCGCCTGTTACGCCACGGGATTACGCCTGAATACACCTCAATGTACAGTAAATGCTGTGGTCAAACTTGCCAACGTCACTGCCCCACATTATAGATGTCAATGATGATGAGATTGTGCCAACATAATGGATCATCAGTGTTGAAGATTTCTGCACCCAGATGACCGTGAAAACTATTGTAACCGAAACTCTTCTATTTTTGTTTCATTTGATCCCATAATTACAGATGAACAAGTTTTTAAAAGGCCATCGTGGTGTGGCTACTTCTGAGTTTTGGACACTCTAAATAATGCTTCTATAGGTTCTCTGTGCCTTACAACACCGTTTAGCCACTTAATTTGTACTTCTAACCGGCCCGACTTATCAAGTTAGGATACAATCAGAAATGGCGGCCATTTGTTTGGACGCCATCTTGTTTAGGATATTGGTGAGTTTTTTAAGTCAAAAATATGACTTTATTAGATTCCCTGTGTCTTAAAACTATATATAAGACCTTCTTTGTTTGGTATTTCCAACTTGTCTGGTTGGAAAGTTATGATACAATAAGAAAATGTCGGCCATTTTTGGACGCCATCTGGATTTTGAGAGAGCTCCAGGGGGATTTTTTGGGACTTTTGAGGTATGTTTATTCTACTCATATTCCTGGACCTATCCTGAAAAATTTCAGCTTGTTATCATCTATTTCCAGGTTAAAACTAATGCCCTTGGCCTAGATGGGGGTTTTGAGTTTAAGGTCGTTCTATCAATATGAAAAATTTATAGACTTTAAATTGAATCTTTTATGGACGGCCCCACTTTAATTTCTTTTATTATTAGCGAGTGCAAAAGCTATACTAGCAAAATTCTAATTACTTGTAAAACTTCAATCATCATGACAACAAAAAGGCGCTTTAAAAAATGGAATGAAATAAAAATTCACCAAGACATGTCCCCCATAATTAACCCCTTCCCTTTGGAAAACATGTTCATGTTCTCTCTGACCACATGATGCACATAATACTGTGTTGTGCTTGAGTTGTTGCCCAATTTACTTCTTGTCAGAATGGACGGGGATGACATAGACCGTGTAATTGAAGTGTCCTGTATAGTAGTGTTACAAAAACTAGACCCAGTTTTTGATTGAACATCATATTTCTAACTGAGCCTCAATATTTCTTCTTCTGCTTGCAGTCCCTGGTAATTTTAAAGGAGTGTTTTTTACTGATCCACGGTCGTATCCCCGGGGGGGGGGGGGGGGGGGGTGGGGGGGGGTTGGTGGGGGGGGGGGGTGGGGGGGGGTGGGGGGGGTTGGGGTGTGTGGGGGTGTTGTTTTTTGGTTGATGGTGGGTGGTGGTGATGATGGTGACGGTGGTTATTTTTTTTTCTTTTTTTTTTTTTTTTTTTTATTTTTTTTTTTTTTTTTTTTAATTTTTTAGGTTTTTTCTTTTTTTTTTTTTTTTTTTTTTTAAGTTTCTTCTTTTTTTTTTTTTTTTTTTTTAAAAATATTGTTATCTTATTTTTTTTTTTTTTTTTTTGTTTTTGTGTGGGTTGGGGTTTTTTGTTTGGTGTGGGGGGGGTGTTAGTCTCAAGTTTGGTTTAGAAAAATTAAAAATGTTCCTTTTTTTTTCTTAACCCCGAAATTGTGATGTAGCGAGATCACATCATCAAGAATATTGTAATTTGGAAGTAAAGCACCATGAGCAAAGCCGGATAATAAGGGTATCTTCTCAACACAATGCCTTGCTTACTTGTTTAATGTAGCAACTGACAAAAAGACTGTTTATGGCAGCAAAACCGACAAATGCTTGTTTAGGGTCTGTTTTTTTAGTCGGTGGGAAATACTTGTTTAGGATGGTGCATTTCGGAGTCCATGTTCATTCGCATCATATCCACCTTGAATACAACTGGCCCCCCCCGGGGGTCTCTCCTAAAAAAGTGCTGAGTTTTTTGGTAATCTGAACTGTTAGGGTTTTTGCATGGCCTTACATATGACATCAATTTTCATCCAGACTCTTGCCAGTAATATTGCTTACAGGGGGTCTCATTAATGATCTAAAGGGCCAGAGAATGCCAAAGTTCCCTACTTGAGGCCAAGTACCCTGAATTTTCTTATTTTCCCTTTATATTTTATAGCATGTCGGGGGCCAAAATCAATGGTTGCGGGGGCCGCGGATTGGCCCGCGGGCTGCCTATTGAGAAACCCTGGCATACACATTGGTGCAATAAATGGTCACCTTTCAGAAGGGCAATTCCCGGTTTTAAGGCCGATTTTTCCCTGTTTGGAGGTGAATCTGGAGACAGATTATCCTGTTGAAGGCATTCAGGCAAATAGGACTGATTTCGCAATGATTTTTCAAGCTTTTCTTCTCGGTCAAAACCTGATGATTTGACCAATTTCGCTCATTGCTGCACCAAATGGCAGCACTACTACAGAAGACTTACTGAAGGGCTTTTTTGAAATTCTTTTTTGAGATATTTTCTTAGAAAAACACTGCTTTCTGTATTATTATTTTTTCTCTTTAAATTGTGTTGCCCATATGTGCCATACATAATAGATCAGACTTAGCATGCATTTTCATAGCAAATAAGGGTGTTTTATTCAGGCTTTATATGTGCAACCAACCATTGAGAATTGAAACTTGTAACATTTCAAGGTAATAGATTCTGATCACACACATACACGCACACACCATGCATGCACACATACATATTTTTGTACACCAGGGGAAAGTGTTCGTTGGGGTTTGTAGTTGTCGTCCTCATATTAAGTATTTTTAACGTGCCCCAAACCCCAGTTACAACAAATATTTTTCTTTATTCCATTGGAAAGGCCTTGGAAACGGTTTAACTATAACCCATATAAGGTAACTGTACAAACTATTTTTCCAGTTACCATAAACAAACCATAATGGGTAAGAATTCGGTCCAAAAGATTTTGCAGCATGAGATGAGGGAAAAAAAACGCTTTTCTTCTTGGATAACAAAATCTCATGTTTGATGGATGAAGAAAGGGGGGAGCTGAGTACCTCGAGTAGGATCATTAAGTAGTGGGAAAAGAATTTGCTATTTCTTTGCAAAGGCAGGAAAATGTAGATGCAAAAAAGAACCATCCAGTGATTGAAAATGAAAGTAGCACATACAAACAATTTCAAAGTGTTGTCCAGAATTGCCCATAAGTTTTGGTGATTCTCAATAATTACATTTCCAATCTTCAAGCGAATCTAAATGCGATTTCTACCAAAATATCAAATAAATGTTTCTGATTTTGCTATTCCCCAACATATGCCTTTAAAGTATATAATTTTTTAAGTCCAAAAGACAGAACTTTACAAACAATGGCTTTATGAAAAATCCATGTACCCTTACAAATGGGGTCATCTGATTTAAATAGATAAAAAATTGTTATTTCAAAAATGTGTGGATTCTTTACAACCAAACTACTTGAACGAATTTTAGTTCATTTGAAAACAAATTCTTAAAGGCATCTCAAGAAGTAATAATTTTCAATATTTAATGCAATCAACGCGGTTGGTTTATGACTTGGCTATTATAGTATATTTGAATTAAAAAGCCATTAACAACTCTTCAAAATATCAGATTGTGTACTTTACCTCCATGATTGCAAGAAGTCACTTGGCCTAAAAATAACAATAGCACTTGCTTCTGTGGAAGGATTGCTGTTATGGTGTGCAAGCAAAGATTATATAAAGAAGCTAGAAACTCCCCCTATTTTGTACGACAAACGATGTAATGCTTTACACAGCTAATTACTACCAGCTGCCAGATTGAATTCCACACAGTGACATATCGCATTCTATTTTTATCCTACCAGGGAACACTAGGGCGGTCCTTATCTGTGGAAGTCCACTCCATTACACCCAACATAAGAAAGTATTCTATTTTGCTGCAGTTACTTATAAATGGCGAATGGAATAACCAAATACTATTGTCTAACATTATGCAAAACCTAATGGGACACATGTACTCACTCACTGCATGAATGCTCAAGCAACTACGTTGCAACTTCTTTTTGTTGATTTATATAACCATCCACCGTATCAACACATGTCAGCTTCAGTTCTGTGATTTTGCTTTGTTTTACTAGCAAGCAGTGGCGGAACGGGCCTGCCCGCTCTGAGGGGGCAAAATTCCCAGTCTTGGGAAATTTTCCACTTAGGGGCGGTCAAAAGCAAATTTTTTCCCGGTCAAGGGCTAAAAAACGGACTTGATTTGGCATTAATTTGCAATTTTTTTCCCGGCCCAAAGTCGTCAGGGGGGGGCAACTCGCCCCACCCCACCCACCCCCGCTGTTACACCAATGCTAGCAAGAGCCTTAATCTTTGGGCAACAGCGGTAAACTTTTGTCATTTATAAATTAAAACAATAAAAATTTCAATATCTTTGTTCAAAAATGGTGTGCTTTCAAAAAAACATATTTGGCATTCAGCATGAAACAAGTATTCAAATGAGTACAAGCAAGCCTAGTCTTCGGTCAGTGTTTTATTAGATGGCGTCCAAATGACCTGCAGGTCTTTTGGAAAAAACCATCTAAAAAAACTGCGGACTCGTGTGTTATAACCTATACAGAATTACCAGGGTTGGTGAAAAGGTTACTTTTCTAGTTTTCCTAAAAACTAAGCCTATCCGTCCAGGTAATTGGATTTGGGCTTGTCAGCACTATTCGGCATTATAAGTTACCCAAATGTCAATTTACAAACATCTCTCATTGAAGCCGAGAGTTGTGTTCGAGTGGCACTTGCTAGTCAGTGTGTGAGGGCAGGATTTTCGGCTGGTGGGATGCTTGGTGTCTCAGTAGGATAAATAAGGGGGTGAATTTAGAAGTAACCAGACTTGGAACATTGTTAGCATGACTGTGGGGGTATTTGGGTTAGACATTCAGATTCCTGTTGGGTATTTGTGTATGGTAAATAGAGGTTTTAATAAAACCGGGGATGTGAGAACTTCCGGTAAATTTCCAGAATTCCAGAAATGTGGCCCCATAATAACCAAACATCTGAGGGATTTATTTTTTACCATATCTGGACTCAGATGATTCTAATTCAGCATAAAAAGCATACAAACGTGTGTGATGTGGTGTGTGTTTGGGGGGTACCTTTATTTTCTTCATCGCCTTTAATGTGGATGATTTTCCCCACAATGGTCGAACACGGCGTTTTTTTGTTAGCGATGGTCTAAGGGCAAGATCAGTTTTTTTGTGTTGCCTGCATTAAAGGCACGGAGGACACATAGGAAAATTTGTCCCCTGTTGTTGTTTGATTTCGTTGTTTTTGAGGTCTGTTGTGGGTGATGTGTTGTGGAAAAAGGGTGAACATTTGCCTTAAATCCCATACTTCCGATGGTGGATTTAAACCAAATTGGGGGCACAGGTGCACCCTTGGCATTTCCCCCATTTGTTGGTCAAAAGTCAATCCCAAGGTCAAAGGTTATGTGCGGTTCAAGTTGTAAAATAGGCGGTGAAAAATGTAAAAAATTGACCTCATTTGAAAAGTTGAAGTTGGAACCAAACTTGGTTTATGGAAGTTAAAGGACACTATCAGTGATTTGCTAATCAGCAAATCGAAAAAAAATCATCAAAAACTAGATGTTTGATGTATTGTCAACAAGTACAAGTATCCTAAATACCCTGCAAATGATAAGACCAGAAGCACTCTAATAAGGACAGAATCAGAGATTTAGTCATTACTGTCCGTTCGCGACACTTACTACAAACCGTAATTGAATGGAGAATGTTATCTTGAACACTGCCGTTTTGTCCTTTTCGTCAATTCTACAGCTTTGGAAAAGTAACTTATGAGAATGATCCTTCATTTGAAGCTATTCTGCAAATTCCAAAATATTTTTCAAAATCACTGATAGGTGCCTTTAACATGAAACCCTCAGGTGTTTATGATGAGTCAAAACACACATATCAAGGTCAAAGTCAAGTGAGGCTATCATTACAAATCGCGACGGCAGGCGACACAAGTGGTCGAGGACGATGGATTGTTTAGCAAATTTCTGATATATGCACTTAAATCATGGTCAATAACCCTCATCAGATAAGACAAATATTTCCTGCATATGTCTGTGCAAGAATTCAATACTAATACCAGAGAGTGTGATGGATTAAGATATTCATGAGGTGAATTTTACCTTTTTGACCTTGTAAATGCGAACAATGAAAACATGAATGATACATTTATACTATTGCAAAAATAGGCAGTCAGTCAGTATTGACAAAATGTATCCAGAGATTTAAAAAGTCATTATAGCAGATAGAGCACAAATAAAACCATTTCGTGAGAATAAAAAGTAGCATTAAGGGTTTGGAAAGCCTTTTGAAATTTAAACAAAAAAAAACATGAATGATATGTGCCCTATTAAAAATAACCCGAAGTCTGTGAAATTGTAATGGGACCTGAAAATGAAGGTGCCAAGCTATTTCCGATCACACCCAGTAGAATCGGGTTGCATGCTCAGTGACAAGGGGAAAATTTTGGTAAAGGAAAAGCAAAAACGGGATTCTTGGAGTTTCCTTCATGCAAAAACATGTTGACGGAAAAGTAGTATTCTCATTCCATAAAATTAAATTTCCCTTCAGTGCAAGAGCAGCAAACAGCGATGTCTTCCTGAGCCCTCGGGGCGAGAGTTTGATATAGTTAAACAGGGGGGAGGAAATGCAAATTAACATACAACAGCAAATTCAAACGCGGAGAACTTCCGGGTGTAGTATGTTTCAAAGCATAACAGGGAGGCGTCTTATGCATAGGAACGGTACACACAGATTGACTAAAGAATAGGCCCGGTCAAGAATATTTAAATCTAAATGGGGGGAACCGTTATTGGTAATTTCACTATTTTGCAGTGGGGTACCACTAACCCCGGCGGATTGAAGTCAATAATTTTTTTCTTTAATTAACTGATATTAAAGATCTTTTGAACATAGGTTTAAGAGATGATGTTTTAAGTAACTGGGACAGAAACCCACAATGCCCAAATCGAAGAATGATCGTGTCCTACCCCCCCTGTAGTTCAAAATACTCGTGCGGGTGTGTTGCATAATAGTTCAAAGACCAGTCAGGTAGGAGATGACGAGTCTGTTGATTTACATTCCAGATTGAAAGGGATGTCCGTGTATGATCAACAAAGCTTGTGGTGTTTCAAATGACTCAAGGTGGAAAGTAGGAATCTTGACTTTCTTGTCTTCTAACCTCTGAGGGTATCTGCATTTAAATGGCATTTCTGATTGGTAATTTATTGTATTATTAAACCAGTGAAATCAAGGTCTCTCAGCGTTCTGGTAATCTTAGAATGGGATGAAACTCCTATTTTTGATGAATTACTAATATAAAAAATGAGTCGAGTGTTGGCGATTGCTGTTTTGCAAATACAAGATCATGTTCCCTTTAATTAAAAATATTAGAACTGTACATACTACGGGGTTAAAAATCTCACGTCTTCATAGCAACTACAAACAAAATGAGCCCACGACTATTATTTGGAAGCCATATTGAAAATCTGCAAAAAAATGCTGGCTCTATTTCTTTGCGCCATAAACTTGCGAAATCAAAACACATGCTTGACAATGTTCTTGGATGTCTAGGATCATTTTATAACAAGGGTTTCGCTTAGCGAATAACAAGAAAGTGCATTTATCCATGCAGTGAAAGGTTTAACGTTATAAAGGGCTTGGGGTAATATTTAAGCATCTGCCCCTGAGTGAGCTTGGCGTGAATCAAGGCGGATTGGTACTCTGGCATGGGGTCACCATGCCTTGATATGACAACATAATTGATCGTGAAATACCATGGTCATTTCCGTGCTGTCACAATGAATACCATATGCCCCTATGGTGGCATATATAAAATGTCAGGTTTTGCCTTCAAACCGGGTATATGGAAATTCGCTTGGAATCGTCAGTGCTTCAATTACCATAGGGTTCAAAGCACGGAGGGACCGGTGAATGCCTATGATACTCATCCAGCACGAAGTACAAAATAGAGACATAGGGTATAAATTGTACCAACTTTCAGTGCATGACTGGGAAAGTACAAGAGCACTGCAATGAAAGGCGGCATGGGATATGTGCGCGTCGTTATTCATATTCAGACAAGACAAAGTATAAAAAATTGGAAATTGCCAGGACCAACCTTCAGGTGGATTTTAACTTTATTGTTAACTTTAGATGGGGTATGTCAAATTATCTTTGCAAGTTGCATTCTGGCATTTACTGAGCAGATGCTCCATGTTAACTTTCTTGCTCAAAAGGTAAGGATCTGTGGGATGCCCCCTCTTCCCCCAGCTTTAATTCAACAATGGAATTTCACTGAACAAACGTTATGTTTAATTGATTGCAAACTGGCGTACTAGCCTTGGAGTTATTCCCCTATATCGCCATTGCCAGGAATTGGAGTTTTTAGTAAATCAGTGCAAGCACAGAAAGATCATCTTGGGGCAAACATCGCTCATGAGTGCAAACAACAGCAATTTACCTTCAGCAATGAATATTCATGTCTTTAGCTAGTTTGCCACTGAATTTTTTTTTTTAACTCAAATTAAAAGCGCCTCTTTCTTTTATTTAAGTGTCTTCCCATTGACACGTTCGCATTTAATATAGGAAATTACTTTTCAGCATATCCATTGATTGATTATGAAACCCATGTTAGTCGTACATGTAGTGTGAATAATCATGTCTCATGGGCCACTGCCACGGAAATTTTATTGAACTTACGAGGTGAAAGAGAACAGCGAATTATCTACGCCTTCCACTTTGCACCTCTTAATTAGAGCATATGGGTTAATTGACAGAGAGAGTCATCAGTATTGGTGATGAAATGGCATGTTTTTGGGGCCATCTTCGTTTACCAACTTTACAATCTGTTGAATATCCTGAATACAACTCTAGGTACTCATTAAGTCATTATTAGGGGGTGGGCAAGTTCGAAACTATCTCATTGCAACTTTAGGATATGTTGAAAAATATCCTGAAGTTACCAACTCTATGTACCTCATTAAGTCATTGGATGCTTAATTTATTCAGCATATGAGTAAAATAATTATGATATAAATATTTTAATAACTTTTCAT
>JAMKCH010023343.1:0-19965 GCA_023653785.1 Ophioderma brevispina
GTGGATTCTAAATTGAATTGCCCAGTGTTTCGTGATCGATAGGCTCCTCCCCAATTACCCCAAAAGTTGATATTTTTGTATCATCTCAACCACTATAGCTTCATATTGCATACAGCGCCTGTCGTCGATTCATTCGATATGCTCCCTACCATTTCTGTGTAGGTAAAGCTCATATGGGCTACAGGAAATCTTGCAATCACGAAAATGATTATTTTGGTTAATGCTCACAGGCGAGATGAGCACGATAGACAGGTGCATCCCAGGCCATAACTATACTCGATTCATCTGATATGTGGCCCGTACCATTATTGCGGAGGTGAAAATTTAATGAGGCGCAGGGACTTTTGTTAATCATGTTATTGTGAGCTATGTTAAGGCCTGAAATACACTATAGTGCGTTTCCATACATGAATGAAATTGTATTTAGTGGCAGGTGAGTGAGTTAAATGACCGGAGTGTCCTCCAAGATAATCCGGTTTGGCACGTGCATTTGAATTCTTTCATTTTCCTGGTAGAGCTAGGTTGACCCCTCTCCGACTTATTGGAATAGGTCCAAAACTCCAGGGGGACGAACGTATCAACGCGAATCAAGTATAATCTAGTTTCCTGCCACATTGCCACTATATTTTTATGTTGCATAAACTACATTTTTAAAAAGCTTTTGGGCCACCCTGATTTTTGTCTTAAAAACAAAATGGCAGCAAAAAAAAATATCAACTTTGGTTAAAAATACGCTAAAATGCATATTTCCGTCGTAAAATGCATATTTCTGTCTTAAAATGCGCACAAAAACTCAGAACCCCCTTTTAATATACAAAGGCACATGTTTTGACCTAGACAAAGGAAAAAACCGACAGAATTCAAAATGGCCGCCATAAACGCTCTATACCGTTATGCCTAACCATAATAGTAATTTTCAGAATATATTCGTAATGTGAAAGATGCCTTATTAACTTATAGTTCAGTTTCTATCACAAAATCTACACGGCTATAATTTTGCCTCAAATTTGAGCTTAAACGAAATCAATATGGCAAACGAAACACCAATTCGGCTCAATACACAAAAAAATTCCCTTTTTAATGTGCAGAGGCATAGGTTATTGCCTCGATAAGCTTAAAATTTTCATTTTTTTATCACATGACTCAAAAATTCAAAGTGGCCGCCACAAAGGTTAAATACAAATAGGCATATTTATAAGTTTATTCGTCAGGATATGATCATAAGGTAAATGATGCATTATTAACTTGTTGTTAAACTGCTACTACAAATCATATATTGCTATCATCATTTGTCTCAAAATGGCAGCCAAAAAATAAAAATGGTGGCCAATTTGGTTTTTTGATCCACTAAATATATTGCCGTCGTCAAAATTCACACACAAACTAAGAATTTCCTATTTTTAATGTACCAAAGAATAAATTTCCAATTGCATTACGTAACCCTATAGAAAAAGAGATTGAAAACCATGGCTGGGTGTGGCCGCATCCTAGCTTTATCTGCATCAACTTTTTAGGACGTGCACAGTATTGGCGGTATTCATATATAGTATCAAGCCCACTGATATACTACATTTCCTGGTAAGCGTGAACATCCTACATACTCTTGTAAGTAGGGTGAAAAAATCTAGTCATTCCTATGTTATTTCTCTGCCTTAAAGGGACATAATGGTATGAAAAAATCGACATAATGAAAATGACCCTTACTGAAATCACTTCCACGAGTTTGAAAACAATTTGGATGTTTACATTCTGTAAAACGGTAAAAACAGGAAGTTGCTGACATTACTGCCAGCATTTACCAAACTTGAAAAGCATGTTGTCATCAGCTCACAGACCATTGCTATTGTATATGTGCTAATCCCGGCTAATCCATCTTTCACTTGCCAGATCAATATCGTACTACAAGCCTAAAGTACAATGCCTGAATCCCGGTCTGAATGCTTTTGAATTGTGTCGCAAAACATGCTAGATACACGGTAAATTATGTCAGGGATGTGAACACCTTGCTTTTCTGTTCCAAAAATTGCCACAAACTGCCACTTCCCCCCTGGAACTCTTCCTGTTTTTACAGAATGTAAACATCCAAATTGTTTTCAAACTCGTGAAAGTGATTTCAGTAAGGGTCCTTTTCATTATGTCAATTTTTTTTTTCATGCCATTATGTCCCTTTAAGTACATAGGATACCTGGTAGATACAGCTAGATACCGCTATAGATTTGGCCGTGTATAGCATTTCATCTGCTGAAGACAAAACATGATCTTGGTTACCAATTAAAGAATAGCAACTTCAAACAGACTCAGAAGGCTATGCAGATGAGCTCACATTCAGTGTAGATGGATTGTTTGTATTTATTTGTATTTATTACAATTTAGAGGACCGAGCCCTCAGAGGTATACCCAACAGTGGTTAACGACTCTACTAGGGGTATCCCTCGAAACTGACCAGGACCAGGACAATCAGGGGTTACCACCCTACACTTCTCGGCACTGACTGTGATATCACTTTACGAAGCCTTCGACGGACGGGATATTCTCGTGGTTAATTTGCCCAAGTCCAATTAACCACGAGGACAGCGGAACTCTAGTTTTAATCAATCAATAGTTCTTATACAAATGAAATCCCAGATAGTGGCCCTATCGGGGTTTGAACCGGGGACCTCCTGCACCAAAGGCGAATATCCTAACCAGTGTGCCACGCTCCACTTGCAAAGAGTTACTTTGACTAGTAAGGACCGTCCTAAAGTGGACTAGGACAATGAAGGCAAATAGCCAAACATTGTAAAATAAGGCAAGACGAATAATTTGACAGCGGTTTCAACATAATCGGAGCACTGGGTAAGGTTAACCAACAGGATGACCTTGAACCTCAATAGGGCTGTACCTGATTAACTAAGGGTCGGAACCTAGCCAATCTATACCTGTTTTAATCCTTGTAATGAGACAAATATACTGGTGTACATTTAAACACAATTCGACTTGATTTCAAATTTACCCCTGTACTGATTTTACCCCCTTATTTTTAAACGTTCCCCACATTTCCCAGAGGAAAACATCTTCAAACCTTCTTTCCAAACCTTCTTTCTTACATCAAAGAAATCGAGATTTTTATATCATCTAAACCGTTCGCCCAAATTCCTTATCTAACGTGTAAATTCGATTTATTCTACGCGCGGTTTTAAAAAGTAATTACAGGCCTGATTTAAGTGTTGGGATTCTCCTGGTTTGAGAAATGACGACACCGTTGCGACCAATCCTGTACTCGCATGCATGAAACGGCTTCATTCGAAAATTAGCCTTACACCAGTTAAGTTTATTTTTTCTTCAGACAGTTACTCAATGTAGGCTTATATTACTATTTTTATTAAAATTAACTTGCAATTTTAAATTGCAAAATTTTGCCCGCACCCACACACGCATCGCTTACGCGGCATATGGCTGCATTGTGGCCAGTGGCACTAGGCCCTATATCGGGCAAACACTAAAGCAATTTGATTTTCTTTGTAAACGGTTGGTCATGCATTATAAAATAATATTGTTACCATCAACTTTGCATGAGAAAATGTGTTTTGGAAAGTGAACATTGCACGGGTTCTGCACTTTGCCGGCGCTCACTCCGGCAGCTTGATATATGTATATACTATCCATTAACACTGTGCATATAACAAATGTTAACCCATCACCTATTACTATTTTACTTTTTGAAATCGTTAATCATTATTTTAAGCATTATTTCAAATTGTTTCTATCAAATTGCATGAGAATGTTTTTGAAAGCAAACATAGAAAGGGTTCCGCTCTTCGCGCGGGAGGGGGATAACCTCCCCACCCACTCCCATGAGCTTGATATACGAACTCTCCTTGAACACTTCATGTTTAATTGAAGTGCTTGACTTTACCAATAGGTTACATATGCATGTTGTATATCATATTGTAGCCCATGTTGAAAAGTTTTTAAAAAATTTGAATTATTTTGATCTTGTTGCCATGGTAACTGAACAGGGCCTCTGGTTGGCTAAACACGGGAACAAATGTAACTGCTTAATGGTAGCTTGCATTTTCACCACATTTGGGTAGAAGGTACACGGATACAATGCGCAGAAAACCATGAAGCCGGATTTTTGATATGGTTGCCATGGCAAAAACCGGAGTGACAATCAGGAAACTGTATGCCATCATAATTCAAAATGAAGCAATAATTTTAAAAAATCCGGCTATATGGTCTCATAGCCCCTTGGATTGTTTGATATCTGTGCCACATTTCATGTTGATACGACCTTTCGTTTTGAGCAGTTACGTTTCGTTCCGTTCATAACATCCTGTTTCACCATTTGCAATATTGAAGCGAAGTAATCGAAAATAATAACAATTGCAAAAACAAAAAACAAAAAAAAAAAAAACACTTATTAACTTTGGCCCAAAAACTTGGAATAATGAAAATTTAGAAAAAGAAGAAAAACTGATATCGCGCGATAATTGGAAAGACTATCGAATCACGATTGCAATTTGAGTTTACTGAGAAAAATACCAGAATTCTATTAGTCAGGTAGTAGAACCTTAATGTGAACGTACAGTGAGTATATATGCAATTTTTTTGCTGAAAATATAGATTAGAGGTGTGTAGATAAGAATCGCGGGTTGCCACCTGGGCATCCTTGGCATTTTGAGAAATCCAAGATGGCGTAGCCATTAATGATAATTATATATTAAACCCTAAAATTAACAAAATTTTAGTTTTGCGGTTTTTTTTTTTTAGTGGGGTTTTTTTTATCAATATTAACATTAAGTCATACTTTCAAATTCAAAATGGAAGCCAAATCCAATAATTTTAAAATATTGCCCTATACAGCAAATTACCTGCGATTTTCTAAAAATAGACTTGAATACTTATGGTTATGTTTAAAACACAATAAATATATTTCTGAACTTTGTAAAAATGGTAACATGGCCTGTCAATCAATATGGCAGCCAAAAACGTGAACTGACTTCAAAAAAAATTACTGCACCAAATTATAAGTATTTACAGCCCGTAAAATCGAAATCAATTGGTGCCAATACATTAGAAAATGTACCTTTGATCCTATCAAGTAAAATATACATTTTCAATTGGTTTTAAATGAGCCAAAATCGAAATAAAACCCATATGGTGGCAAAGTTTTCAAAATACCACAGGAATTACATTTTTCACATATATTGCAATCAATTTATAATTGACACATTTTTATTCATCGGGATTAGCCTGGCATCACTGGTTATGATATAGGTACATTTCTAATTGTTTCATGACACAATAATTTAACTGAAGGTAATATTTAAAATTTGTTGTCAAGTGTTTTGAAGAATATTCAGCGTTTTTGGCCTGCCATATTGATTGACTCATGTACCAACTTAAAGTATCATAGATACTTATGGTATCTAACAACATAATCTAATACTTTAATTTAAAAAAAAAAAAAAAAAAAAAATGCATATTTTAAATGATTAGATTTGGATTCCATTTTGTGGAGTATGACTTAATGTACAGGCCATACACTTGTTCATTGATCATATAGTATAGCTAGTAACTCCTAGTGATAATATAGTTTGGAGATATAATTATCAGTTATGGCGACGCCACTTGGATTTCGCAAAATGCCCAAGGATGCCCAGGTGCACCCGGCAGATTCTTACTCTACACAACCCTAATCTATCATTTCGCAAAAAACATTGTGTATATACTCAGTTTTACGGTCAGGGCATAATTAGGACCATATCCACCCGACTATAGAGGAATTAAAAATATGCATAATGGGAATCGTAATATTGTTATGTCGTTATAATTCTTTAAAGCATCATAACCGGGTATACGTTTGTCTCCTTAAAGGTGAAGTGAAGTCATTATGCGTCTTTGCATTCCCACTAACGTCTCGTCGTGCCGCCCTTTATTCGCGTGCGTTATCCTGCTCATGATTTCCCCAAGCATGCGACGCGCGATTCATGGGGTGCGCAACATTATAAAAAAGTCACGTGGACGCACCCTCAACTAAGATGACACAAACTTAATAGAATCTGAATTTAATATATAAAAATTAATACAAGTAAAAAAAAGAAAAAAACTAAAAAATCAATAAAATAACAATGTTAAAAAAAAAAAAAAGATTATTGTCGGGAGACGGATACTGAAAATATCCCACTGAGTGGGAGGGATTTTGTGCCCATATTGATAAAAATAATATAAAACTATTTGCAACAACATTTGGGCGTTATAAAAACATCACCATTATGATCTTAAACAGAGATGGCCATAGGTACGATTTTAGAACGATGATAGGAAGTGATTTTTTTTAAATATTCCAGGTCATGATTTAGATTATGTTTTGTGAACATTAAGTTGTCAGTAAACTAGTAAAGTACTGCTTTTTGGCGTTTCTGATTAAACTGGTTAGACATAATACGATAGTGGATAGCTTATTTTTGTTTTAAATGCCATGGAAAGATATTTCCGATGCAGCCTATTTTTAAGACTGATAGACTTTAAAATATTTGGAGTAATCCATGGTTTCTTAGCAAATCTTTTGCTATTGTTTTTTAGATGTTTTGTACGCACAGGAAAACAATCATAAAGAGTCATTGTGACGTAATGCTAGGCATGTTGGTACTCATTTTGGTATCAATGGAAAGAGGGGACCATAGGTATCTATTGGTACCAAAATCAAGTGTCTGTGGTATTCCTGCGTCGTACTAGGCATGTTGGTACTTCTCCCGAAAATGGTGGGGGTGCTTGCCACCCCCATCCATCACTTTGGGATCACCCTGTATCTTACCTTTTACCACGGTGGATGTTTGTTTTTGAATGAAAAGGAGCGTAAAATGTCAATTGACAATTACATTAAAGAGACACTGGCACATTTGAAAAATAGTGCGCCCTCAAGATTTTTCAAAATCGATATTTTTGCATGGTTGTAAAGCTTTTATATACAAAAGCCCTCACCCGAAATGATTAAGACCAAATCAGCTTCCTTATGGGTAAACAGAACGATTTTATAATTTAACGTCGCCGGCGACGTTAAATTCAGCAGACGACGAAAATGGCGTTTAACACAAGAACACGCACTCCGTATGCATGTTTCTCACGCTTTGCACACTGTTTGACCGGTCTATAACCTTTGTGGTTTTAATATCAGTGAGTACGAGTCAAAAATATTCATGTAATATAGACATTTGTTGATTAAAGTTATGGAAAACTTAAAAGTTGACGTACAAATTGCCTGGATGTCTTTATCCTCATGTCAATGTCCCTATCTGTTTTGGGCTATGTTATTTTTATGTGTAAAATATATCTCTGTTCTTCCAATGGCCTAGACTATCATTTGAGAGCAAATTGAAGAAATTTCATATTTTGTGAAAATGTGCCAGTGCCGCTTTAAATAATTTGGCACCGTAAAAAGGTTTTTTTGGCAAGGTGGTTAGGTGGTGGTTTGAGGTACTGATACAACTGATATTAAGTTTAATATCTGTAAATATCAGTATTAAAGGTGGTGGATTATGGGACGTTTTGGCATAAATCCAGAGCCAGATGGGAGAAAAATCATCAAAATTAAAATTTTCTATTTCGAAAAGTAAATGAATAAATATAAACAAAAATGTCAAAATGTCAAAAGTGGACCTTTGTGGGCTGCTTGCGTCATTTACTTCCTAAAATATATTATTTTATAGTTCCTACATTGATATTTCGGGATATGACTAAACAATCTCTTCTTTTATGATATACAGTGTCACTTTATATCACCTCATCTCAAGCATTTGTCGATAGTACATGGTATCATAAATACTTAAATGTTACCTTTTAAAAGCTGACGGTTCACGTGTATAGTATGTACAACAAGAATAACAACACACCCAAAGCACAGAAGAATAAATAGCCGCGCAATTTCTAGTGGTCGTTTTGCCATTCTCAAGAAATGCACCATTCTAGTCTTGAGCACGTTGTCCGTTGTTAAAAATATCGCACGCACTTTTATTCTCAACGCGAACACGTATTATAGGACATTCCTTTATTGACCATATTGTCAGATTGGTGGCGCTCGTTGCAACGAAAATCACTGACCATTACCACACCACTAGCAAACAAAACAATATTGTTTCTAGATTTTCTCCGCAAACATCGCTATTTTAATGGGAAGTCACGTTTGCTTTGCCCACTTCCGGTTTACACTTGCCATCCTCCGTAATAATTAAGTCGCGTATAATTCCACTTTTTGAAGAAGTTAAGCCTGAATTCGATGTAAATTCCCCGTAACAAATTATTGAAAACTGATTTTGAAGTGAACAAAGGGAAATAGCCTCACCTCACACACAAATCTGTAAGATGACATTTTTATTAACATGCTATCGTTATGAATGCAACCAATTTCTCTTGAAATGCAAAACCAAGTTCGACGTAAACAAAACTTTACTTTCAGATCATTTTTGTAATGTGCCAAATATCTTAATCAAAATCTTAATTAGTCAGTGTCCTTATTTTGTCAGTGATCTGAACGATTAACTTTTATAAATTGGAAAAATAGAACAGCATATCAGGGACCCGGCTCGGGGTATTCGAAATGTATGCTGCGATATGGGTATTGGTTGCTATGTTGTACCAGAGAAGATGAGAAAGAAGGAGATGGTTCAACTGTTACTTCAAAAAATAAACTGTTCATCCGCCTATTCATCTTAAAGGTGCTTGTTCCGATCGCTTCTGGGACCCCCCTGATTTAACCGGAAGTAGTATGAATTTTGATATCAAATGAAAGGCCGTATTTTTCTCATTATCGTCCTGAAATTTCAGCTTCCAAATCCACTTCTTTGCAAAGATATAAACAAAAAACTACCGTTTTAGTGGTTAACCATCAATATTAGCACAGTAGTGAATAGGGCCTTGCAATGTGCATTATCGCTTCTATTATCAAAACCGCAAGTTTGTTTCCCACGATACTTGATGGTAAGTGTATGCAGGTGCTAGGCTCTCATATCAAGTGGAGAACAAGATGCACATAAATCGGAACACCCACCTTTAATTGCCTTAAATCCGATTGATTGGATCAAAGACCTGCGCTACTTGCTGGGGAACATTACATTACATGCACCTGTCATTAAATCCCAGAAATATTCCAATTACTCAGTTGTCAACTGGTATTTGCACAGAGACTATAGATGAGTTGACATATGACGTCAACGCCGGGCAACGAACAAAGCACTGCCCGGCAGTATGCGTGAGCACCTGCAGGGCTTGTGCTTTTAAAATTCGCGCTTAATCAGGCGTGATAAGGCTATTGAATGCTGTAACTGTATGGGCGTACTCTTCGCACCTCTAACATGTTAGTAGACCAGGTGCTAACTTGTGTTTGTAAACAATGATGTCACCTCATCTATACACTATGGGCGTGACCAGTACAGCGAAATGCACTCTTCTGCATCACTTACAGACAACTTTGACCCCAAATTTTCAAAACATTTTGACACTTTGGACACTTTCGGACACAAAACAGGTATGGTTGAGGTGTATTCAAAATGCATTTATCTAATCATTCATCATATCATATTCACAGGAACTAACTAGTAAAGGCCATATGCTATTCAACCTTGAAAAATTCTAATAAAAGGACTTTTTGTATATTCTTGTAGAGCTATATGTACATTTTATGAAACAATTTGTCCGGCCTTCTGGCAGCTGCGTTGGTCAGATATTCAAGGTCAAAGGTCAATGACCTTTATAAGGAATATCATGGATCATAACTCCTCAACCATTTGGTCTAAAAGCACAAATAAGGTGTCTATACCAAGGTTCTTGGGGTCAACAAACACAATTAGCATATAGGAAAAACGATCAAATGCACCCTTCCTTGATTTTCAAAATAGTATGCACTATTCTGCATGAAATTGTACTTTTTTTAAACTTCGTCCCCTCAACATTTAAAGGTGTTGGTTTAATAAGACCTCCTTCTCCGATTTCTTAGTTACAAAGCCTCTGTCCCTTTAGAGTTTTGATACAGTGGATTGGTATAAGTCTCCTCTTTCCATTGAAATTCAAAAAGGTTCAATAGTCCTCCCCCAAATGGCGTCATAAGTAATGGTTTACTGAAGTCATAATCATGGGAAACTGATTTTCCGATTGTTGCTAAAAATAGCCAATTTATTTTGATGTTAAAATACAGGAATGTGTGATTTGCTGGTTTTTGGGTGATTATGAAACGAAAAAGTTTGAAATACACAGGCGGTATTAACGTGCATAAAGCTATATGTTTTTTGATCTTCTTAGATAGAAGTGAAAAGGAAAAAATATTATAAGGTGGCAACATCCCCTTCCTCCAAAATTGAGGCGTGTCTACCACTACCAACAGGTAAGGTGGCGTGACAGATTATTTCGCGCTACTATGAAAGCAAAATGATGGTCCAAGATTAGATGCAGCATAGGTTTTAAAATTTAGTTGTTTTTAGTGGACCGGATGAAAAACTTGTGGGCAGTGGTAAACACCCCACCCTCCTCCCCCAGGAAGCGAAGGTTACCTGAGACCTTCAATGGTGGACTTTGCCACTCATATGAAGGCAAGGAGTCCCCATTACAGCATACCTGTGGACCTATCAAAAACCACTGACAATGGATGCGTTTAAACCCCCTGACGGCGGATGCGTTTTACAAGCTGGGGGGCTCACTCCTATCTTCGGGGAATGCCACTGACCAGCCTCCGTGGCTCGTCACAACATAAACGTCCTCGAGTGTTCGCCGTCTTTTCTGGCAGTGCGGCACTGGCTCCCCGTGGTCAGGGGGAAGGGATTGTGGTCCGCTGCAACAAAAATGAAGTCCGGTGACATATAAACAAGGAAGTGGGTGTAATCAGTCCCAGCCTATGCTGGGAGATTCTTCGGCTATCCGGGTGGTGCCGAGATTGGGACATCGTGCTGATCGCCTCCTGTGTGTCGGGAGTGGAAAATGGTTTTCGGAACAGTCTCCAGGAGGGTCCCTAACCAGACACACAGCCAAAAGTCAGAGGGCCGTCGATGGAGTGGCAGCTCTATTTGCAGTTGGCCCGACACCAATCTTCTAGATGGTGGAACCGTCCACACATGGATCTGTTCGCCTCAGTTCATGAATGTCGATTGTGGCATATTAGGGGCTACTCTTGGAACACGGATCCCCGGGCAGTCAAAACGGGACGCCATGGCGCGGACCGGTTCAAGGATGATAGTTTACGCTGTCATAGCTTCTCCGGGTTGCCATGATCCAAAAAGTCCTTGAGTGGCCCTGTCTCGAGACTGCATGATCTTGATGGTAGTCCATTATGACCACGGCAGCTGTGGTTTCCAGACCGTTAGATCTGCTTGTAAAGGAACAGATCCCTCTTCCAAAGGAGGGGACCTGGTAAGACGTCTTCCAGCCAACGCGTTCGTCCCAGAGTGCACACCCTGCTCCGATCTGTCTGAGTGCATTTCTGTAGACTGTACACTGCGGTGGGAATTTCTGAACAGGCTGCCATGCTCACTGTTCACTGCTGTTCAGGCAAATTCACAAGAGCATTATAGGATTACCATACAAGGTGTGCCGATAGAGTTCGATCCATTCCAATTTCTGAGACCGTAGATAAGGAGTGGGTTTAACTTGAGGTGTCCGACTTGTCCGGAGGTTTACTTTTGTACCGAACAAGCCACAGGCCAGGCCAGACCAGACCCCGTAAAGGGCTCGTTGATGGCATGACGGATTTCTCGTACCCTCTTGAAGGGTAGTGACAGAGTGTCACCCAGGTTCGTTCACTTGTTCCGGAGTGGGATTTGCAATTCTGAACCCAACCAAAAGCATAGCTTCTGGTGGAATCCTAGTCGCTGTGGCTTGTGGCCATAAGGGGTTCGGATATACATGCCCTTGTCTACGGACGAGGGCCCACCACCGCTGGCGGCAGGAGGCTCTTATTCTTCAACATGTCGGCTTTTGGCCAAGGAATCAGTCTCTTTCTTTTACCCCGATACCGGTGTTTCTGCCACGTATCATCATAGTTGCAGACCGGTGTTTGCAGACCGTCAGAGAAGCCTGACAGCAAGACACGTTGAGCCAACCGGATTTCCTCAGTCATATGAAATGCACACAAAAACACCGTTGATTGGGTGACTGGCTTCTTGGTTAGGGAATATGATGTTCGTGCTCACGCTTCCCTCCTGGGCTTCTATAAAGAGGCCTTAATCTCAGACATTTTGGACAATGTTGGTGGGAGTTATACTATTTAATCACACATGATTCATCAGTTTGAGGATCTGTCCAAGAACAATATTCACTGATTTGACAATAATATTGTAGCTGTTTTCATTATTTTATATATTAAGGTCAAATATTGTTGTTTAATTTTTGTACAGACTGACGAATTGGATAATTTACGTTGAGAAAAACTTGTAAAAATTCGGATCAAAAGTGCTTTCTATGCTAAAAAGCAATGATGGTTGCATTTGTAAGCCTAAAACTATGTTTGTTTATATTGACCTCCAGAGACATGGGTATAGACACCACCTTTTTGCTTCTAGACCAATTGGCTTAGCAGTTATGACCCATCACATGCCTTATAAAGGTCATTGACCTTTGACCTTGAATATCTGACCAACGCAGCAACTAGAAGGCCGGGCCAATTTTTCCATAATTATTCATATATAGGCCTACCAGAATATACAAAAAAGTCCTTTTATTAGAATTTGTTCAAGGTTACATAGGATATGTGTCACATTAAGCCTCTACTATTGCGGTCCTCCCTCAATTTGTTATTCTCCACCCTTAAGAAGGTTGTTTGAAGGTTTTGTTTTTACTTTGTTGTGAGAAAAACATTTGGTGGAGCAAGGGTGAATCACTGCGCCCTGTGATGCAGTTTCAGGAGTTGGCTTATGAGGCTTCTGATGTGGTCCAAATGAAATATTTGTCCAAGAATGGTTAATTAGTTATCATCGATATCCACTGATTTTACATAGATATTTGGTGTTTTCATTATAGATTATGGTCAATGTTTTGGTTTATTTTGATATTGTACAGACTGACGAATGGTAATTCCTATGTTGGAGAAAACGTGGAAAAAATTTGATTAAAAGTGCTCTGTCTATGCTGAAGCCTAATGATGACTTCATTGTACGCCTCAAGACTGTTTTTATGTGTTTGTTTGCTCGTATCCACAAGTCAGTGGGAATGGTTGTGGTGGTGTCAGGATTGTTCAGATAGTGGCTATCGGGGCCCGCGTGGTATCCCCCCCCCCAATGTGATACGGACGCTCCTAACATGGCCCGCGATGTGAGGCGGGGCGGATTGGGAACAATAAGGGGTTTCCACCCTACTATGATTCGACAATGACTGCGATTGTACATGTCAGTGTGACTCGTCTGTACACGGGACCGACGGTTCTTAACGTCCCCTCCGAGGGAGGGATGGATTTCATGATCCATTTGCCCATCGGAAGTGAACCATGGAGGAGAGCTGTATTCTGTATTTAATCAATAGATGGTATACAGATCAAATCCAGAATGATAGTACCCCGAAGAAATTACCAGCAAGTGCCACGACCCCACTGGTATTGAACCCGGGAATTTTGATGGTTAAATTTGCAGCCAAGGAGGCAAGCCCCCTAACCCCTAGGCAACACGCTCTCCACTTATTGGTTTAGTGACCCCCAAAACATGGGTTTTATAGACACCATCTTTTGGCGTCTAGGCCATTGGTATGAGCAGTTATAACCCATCATAGTCCGTATAAAGGTCGTTGATCTGTTGACCTTGAATATCTGACCAACGCAGCAACTGAAGGCGGGACAAATTTTTTGGTTAATTATTCATATATAGGCCTGCCAGAATTACAAAGATGTCCTCTTTTAATTTAGAAGTTTAAGCTGTATGGACATGTGTCATATTACGCCTCTACTAAAACCGGATAGTTCAAAGTAGGGATAAATAACAAACATCATATGGACCTACAATACATGAAATCAAGGTCGTTACCGAAAAAAAGGTTGTTTTTTGTTAAAAAGTCGCTGTTTTCCTCAATTATTTCGCCAAAGACATAACTGAATAATTATTGCTCAGAACAACGGACGATCCTTACCAGCGAGAAATGACGCCTAGAAAATTAATAAACTGTTTTAGCTAAGCAGTGTGTCAATTAATTCCTGTTGTGAAACTTCCCCGACTGGCCAAGCTGGTGGGATGAACAGATTACTTCACAAGGTTCCATCGAGCGGCCCTTGAAGTCTAACAAAACAATAGCAGGTAATGAGGGATCCGGGGTAATCGGATTTCAAAATCTAGCCATCTCCTTCCTTTCTCATATTCTCTGTTTATCGTACATACATAGCCGGGATGGCAAAGTCAATTCAAATTTTCTGGAGAGACTTCTAAATCTAAAGAAGGACATGCATCTTGGATAGTATGCATACAAGTATGGGTAACACTTTGAATAGACAAGTTACTTTGAGGTGTCGGGTATTAAAATTGATCTGAAGAGAATACTACGGGAACTAACACCTTTTGTTATAGGTTATGCGCCATGAGTTGAGGTATAAGAACCGCTATAAATTCTACAGAACAGTCTATGAATGCGTTTTTTAAAAACATTTATTATGCTATAAAATACATGAAAACTACTTGTTTTAACTCGCGAGTAACATAGTAGATTTCAAAAATAAGTGAGGGACCCCATTAAAGTGTTTAGGTCTGTCCATTCACGTGAGAGGTACGAGGAAATTACTTTAATGGCAAGGTAGAAAGGTTATAGGACTCATACAAATGTATAGTACTGTAGCTAGTAAATAAATGTTGGACTTAAACTAATGTTTCAACATACTAAAGATAGCTTGATGTTCATTTGAAGTATCAGGGTGAAAACACCAGCACAATTTCATTAAAGTTGTGATTTGAACATAACTTATCTTTGACTCTACAAACTATCATTCTTTAGCACAGTACTGGAGAAATAATGGCATTCTTTATATCAATGCACACATAACACAACTAAGTTTTTATTGGCCAAAAAAGTGGGCCAAAAACTTGTATAAAAGAGATTATGCCACAAAGCGGATTGACAGTCCTTCATCATTAACAGACCATTGTAGACCCATGAAGAAAAAGAAAGAGATAAGAAGGAACCACAACGACTTCACAATGCCCATTTAATCTGTTATCCATTCACACGCACAAAAAGGAAGGGATTCCAAAACCACCCTTTGATCATATTCTGCCGCAATCGATGATAGGCGAACAATCATTACTGTAGAATATTTGAAAACTCTATGCCGAAAAAGAAAAGTATATGCAGATTTAAACATGGGTCCGGCGGTCTCCGGGTTGTTGTTTTCGTTGATATAAGAAGTTACAGGTACATCGATATGCGTTTCGTTGTACTGCCCAAGACTGCCCAGTTGTGAAAAAAAGGATGAGAGTTTACTAAATTTGAAAGTTGGACCCGGGCCCGGGGGGGGGGGGGGTTCTTGGATTTGCGTGGCACCCGACTGCGTTCCAGGGGTTTGCAATGTGACCTCTAACGGGACCAATTTTCAGTTAAACATACCCGGCCATAATTGGCACCAGCTTTGGTGAAATTATACAGTTTTCAGTGAAAATATACAACTCATCGGTACAGCGTAATATGACAGTCCTTATGTGCTTCTAAAATATATTTTCCACTAGATTACCCGGTATATACTCTCTGGAAATTTAAACTTATAATGTATTATAAAACCTCTTACTTGTATGCAAAATAGTTTTATTAATAACTTATGAGGGGGTAGTAAGTATATAACTATGAGGCGGGGCACTGCTAATCTACAAGGGTTGAGTTCACTAGCCTTGGATGTGCACATGTAACAACAGCTCAGCTGACCATTGCATGTTGTGGATCATAAATCCTTATTAAAAACGGCGTGTATTTGCTCAACTGATATACTGGTGTTTGGAAGTTATTGAACTGCTCCATGGAATTGATATTTTTTAGCTCATTTAGCGGATATGTGCTGTTTGGCTATTGTATCCCTTTCCCCCGTATATGGTCGATTTTCACGCAAAAAACGGTGGATTTGAGGTAAGACACACCCCAAAACAATTGTCTCAAAATTGTATGTATATGTTATTAACATCCTACGATATTCAGTACGGGAAGAAATAATATGCAAACAACACTTCTTAGCTTTCTATTCTGCACAGTATGCACACAAACATTTTATACAACAAAAGAATAGGGTTTATGACGTTATCAAAATTTTAAATCAAACAAAAATGCCAAAATGATGACATTATCAGAGCGGTACCGGGAACAATTTTTCATTTTAAGTTTGAGTAGCTAATTGAACTCATTAAGAATGTTCCAATTTGTTTAGTTTATTACGTTATTCCTTGAGTATGAATTCTGTGAGGAATTAGAACCTAAATAATAAACAAATATTAAGATACACTTTACTAATTTTATTCTGACAAGATACATTTAATTGACACCATATAATTCTATAGCCAAATTATAGTTGATGATGGAAACTAAACGCATTCAACGTAATTAACGATAACGTTAAGACCACAATCATGTAATAAAGTTTTGACATTTTCACATTTCCATGACTAGATGTATCTGACTGAAAGTTTAATTATAATTTGTGGTCGGAAAATAAGTAATCTTGCCACTTTGATAATATTTTAAATAGCTTGTTTGGTTGCTGAGAAATGTGGATTAAGTAATACACTTCCTTAAAAATGGTCGCATATTTTGAAAAAGTTCACATGCTTGATTTTAATAGTCATTGTGAGCTGCAAAAAACACTATTTCCAACTGGCCGCATTATGTTTACCTTGAAAATAAGATGCACAATCAATATCTAAGTAGAAGTTTTACCAAAACTTAGCAACTCCTGCTTTTGAAGGAACGTAATAAACAAGGTTATCAGGGCATTATGTTTGTATTTCAAAAATATAAAATAAATTGAATAAAAGGAAAAACATATTTTACATAATTTTCTACCACCTGTTGGGCCACATAGAAACATAATCAAACATTGATATTCGGAAGATTTCAACTACAAGTATTGTTATTTTTAAAATAAATTTGAGGGTTGTGTTTTGGACATCAATTTTCTCCTATTTTTCGATGTTTGAAGGCCAAATAATCTAGAAAAAGAAAAACGGAAAGCTATGGCAAAACTATATATGCCCAAATGCAGCTCAACGGCTCCTATCAAAATATTACCGTTTGTTCAATAAAGCATTGTTGAAAAGACTTCTTATTAACCAAAGACACAAAAATTCTGGAAATGCACCGTTTTCATGAAAATCGACCAGATACTGGCAACCGTACCCGTAAAGTTAATGTTTTAAGGTGTTCCTAATTCAACAAATATTAACTCTTTATTCGATTCTCAAACCGCACACTATACTGTAATGCTCCGTAACCGACCCATCTGACACACGTTTTTTCTGACACACTATGAATTCGAAAACCCTTCACGGAATAAAAGTTGAAATTTCTCATAGTTTAACGTGCGCTGGGATATATCTGTATAACAAAATAGGGGAGAATATTAACCTATTGCGGAGTTGGCTTTGGGGGGATGCCAATTAAATCCCACACGATGGCGGCCAAGCTCCTTACAATATATCAACCCATGCACCCAAATGATCAACATATATTTTACTCTAATAATGCAGACAAGAACCAGAAACCGATTAGGCGCTAGATGATGATGTGGCGTGCGGGGTGTGGGTGTTCCCATGGCATATACGACACGTTGTATACACTTCACCCACATGTAAATTTGAGGAGAAAACAAAAAGGCCAAACGAAGGGAAACATGAATAAAATTTTAAACCAGTATATATATAGTTGTTTTGTATGGCAAGGTATAATTCTAATGTCCACCATTAATCATCATCTGAGGTAAAACCTTTAATAACTACATGTACCTTACAAAGATTCGAACCAGAGCTTAAGATTTAAAGTCATAAACCTTATCCACGACACTACACGAAGTTACAGGTATAAGATGATAAAATTAAAATATTAGTGTACTCTTTTGAATTCAAAATAAACGAAAATACTTTAATAAAAAAACAGGAACTCGAAGTTCTACAAGAGTTTTAACACTATTTAAAAAAAAAAGGAAATAGGATTTGCATTTTTTTAATGACGTTACCTACGACGTTATTTAACAATTTTTCATACTTCATAGTACTTAAAAACAAGTAAGTGACAAAAGAAAGAACGTATTATTACGGAAAATATAATAACGGTCAGGTATTATTATAAATACTTTTTTCAAATGTGTGTATTATTTTCTAAACCCCTGTTATTAATTTTCATGCTTCCAAATCGTAACTTTGTTAGGTATATAGTAACAAAAGCGTGAAGTTATTGAATAATCGGGGGGTTTACCGTAAGTTTAAAAGGGGAGGTTGTTCAAAATCGAACATTGGAACAGTGCGGGGTGAGGGAGTATCAATTGATAGTATTATTTTCCTGACATCATTGGGTGAGGGGCAAGGAGATTTTTTTTATATAGACTCAACTTTTTTAAGGTAGGGATGTGTGCGGCCCCCGATTCCCGAACTTGGGGGCTTGAGAACTGGGGGGATTTTGTCTCCGGAAAGTAGGGGCTTGGGAATACTGAACTGAATTTTGACAATTGGCAGGCTGGAGAGCTGAAATTTGGCTAAAATAAGATTCTGTAGGCCCCCAAAAAATTCCCTGAAAAGGGGACCCGTAGAAAATGATATTGGGGTCTGCGACTGCTGGAGAGAGAAGACGCGTATCGTGAGGCGGGGGTTTTAAGGACCGCACATACCCGTATATCTCTTTCCAATGTCAGTGCCCTGCAGCAACCAATAATGGTGGAATGAGGGGTTGTAGGCCGTTCTTTATATTTTTATCTTATTTTCTTTTGGCTTTTTTCTTTACATTTTTTTGAAATTTCTTCTTCTTCTCTATTTAAATCTTAAAATAGGGTCGCCGGATACGGGGAATCGGGAGATCATTATGATCGACATGAAATGAGGGATTTTCACTCTGGTGTCATATCGGGGGGGGGGGGGGATTGGTAGTCTTTGAATACTCCGGATTGCGCTGCATTATACAACAGAAACAATCATGGTGGGCTTTTTACAAATGCATAAATAAATAAAATATAACAAAAATAATAAACAGTAACAAAAAAAAATACTTATAAAAAAAAAAATGAATAAATAATTAAGGTTCCTGGTTAGAATTACGCTTTAATTATTATTCAGGCAATATCGCGCCTAATAAAATCTGACACAAACTTTCCAGGAACAAAAAACTTCCCCCCAGATTTTATAGAGGGCGTCCGCCGAAATGGACATGCGCAAAAATTCATTTCCAGTTGTCGGAAAGTTCATGCAGTCGGCTGCTTCGGTAGAAAACAGACCAGTGGACCCAGCAGAAAAAAAAATAAATAGTACATGAAACATTAACGGGGGAAAATTAAGATTTTTGTGAATTGTGCCAAATGCCGACCTCCAGAAAGTGATCACGCCGAATTACTTTACTTCTAAAGAGTAAATGTTTTTTATTACAAAGGGGCCGACTCGCACACTTATCCTCGCTGTTTCGAAGACAATACAATAGACGGCTACAGTGAGCCATTTAAATGGCCGATAATTCGGTCTTTAATTTGATGGAATTAAAATGTATGTTGAATTAAGAAATGAAACCACATGGTCAAAACACACATCTGGCGAACAAACTGGCAGTGTCCGAAAATAGGGCAGGCTACCATACCAGTTATTTGTTTGACAGTAATCTATACCGAATGCCCTTGGGTTTGAAAGCGTGAATAAAATGATGCAAGCAAAAACCTAAATGCCATTAAAACCTAGGGGTGGCCACCTTAAAACTAAAAAATGTATCTGTATAGAACATTATTTCTCATAAAATCGGGGACATAATCTTTCGAGGACACACTCCTAGAATTTCTACACAAATAAAAATAGTTTTAAAGTT
>JAMKCH010023344.1:0-20056 GCA_023653785.1 Ophioderma brevispina
GCCATGGCAGCTGTTCGAGTTATATCACATCAATAAAGGTCCAACAATGGTACACTGCTCTTATTTTTGCCAACACTTGTTCGAAGCATCCGTAAGATGGTATCCCCGTGATTGTACTTAGCAGAAGGTGATTATATCTTCGACGGATATATATATGGATAACTCACTGAAAGCTCATGCACATGGAAAAAGGTCTGCTGGCATTGTCCGGTCAAGTTTTGACATCATGGATTTGACTAATACAAATTATACCACTGAAAAGCCTGCTGTCTCATATTGAAACAAAGTCTCTACTGACAGATTACTTGGGGAAAAGCTGTTCCTCCATGAATGTGACGATAGTTGCATCCTCACATATCCAACAAACCAGGTGTGTATGGCTCCAATATTGGTAAGCACTCACGCGATGAGGCATACAGCCTTGATCCCAATGCACGTACTTGATGCGTCCAAGCTGACGGGGACATCAGGGATTAGATGTATATTCGCCAGACACAGATGTCTTCAATTTTACCCTCATGGATTTGTCTTCAACCCGAGCCTTCCAGGCGAGTTTCACTTTATCACCGGAAAGGAAAAGCAAGCGCACAGTTGACTCGTGGTGTGCAGCAGTTGGAACAACAACAATATAGGTCTAGTAGGTCTGCACGCTCTTAGAGGTACTGATTGGGGAGGGGAAAATTGCTGGCAATTCTAAAGTAGGTTGGACAAAGCCTAAATTCAAGCGGGTGACGCAATGGTGTATTCCATAATTTCGTGAGGATAGTTGCGGCCTAACGCAATGTAAATTTTTCTTGAAAACTTTTTGTGCATGGTGTATGTCAAGAACAGCAAATGCACCACCTTTGCCAAGAACAGGGCTCTGTAAATGCAGTGCTTTGGTAACACAAGTTGATGAACTACCTAACCGTCCATAAGGCTTCCTGACTCGTCATCCTCTGTCGTGCGTATGACGGAACGTCGAAAGCAACTGAACAAATTTGTACCAGGCTGCCGTATCCCCTCATAGTTCTGGTTTCACTTGCATACAATCCACTATCTTTAGCAATGACATCAGGATAATTAGCTAAGTTTCCTCCTGCACGGCTAGGTTTCCTCCAGGTGGTGTCCAGAAATCCAGGTGAGAGATAGGGTTGGTCAGTTGTCCACATGCAGTGACCTGCAAACTGGACGTCTCTTTTTAATGGGTTTCGATAGGAGTGGTATTCCCATATACCTCATTGTTGGAAATATGATCCCTCCCAGCTGATGTTAAGTACTCTTCTAAGAAGTTGTATAACATCCATTGATCCTGTCCCTCAAGCTTTTGTAATGTTCCAAGTCTCAGCTCCATAACTGAGTATACCTCTACACAGGCCCTGAGAACTTAAGTTCTATCCTTACTAGGTACTGGGTAACCCTTGTAGTCATGTAAGTCTCCTAATGGAATTTCCCATAGCCTTATTTTTTTTCTTGTGATGGAATGAAAAAAAACCCGTCTTCGCATTTTAGTCAAGATTGCATGATAAAAGTTTTTGGTGTCTCTAAAGAAGGTGAATAACATGAGAGTATTAACTTCTTGCTTCACGAAATATATTTATACATGCCTACACATCGAAAAAGTTCCAAAAGTACGCGTATGGTGAAAATATCTTTGTGTACTGAAAAGACAATCCAATATCAAAGCAGGTTTTACAAGGATAGTGTTTAAAAATAGTAAATCCTGTAATTTATATTTGATATTTGGGTTACATTTCATTGACATTACATATTAATCAAAACATAAAATTGTCTAGTGGCGGCCATTTTGAAATCTTCCATGGTGGCTGAGTATCTCATTGAAATAATAGGCATGCAGCTGATTTGGAATTATCATCATACTACATGCAATGCTACCATGTTTAGACTGCTTTATTACTGTATGCTATGAGATTTTAAAAACAGTGATTAGATTGGCGGCCCATTTTGAAATCCAAGATGTCGGCAAGCTAAATTAGATCCAAGTAAGCCAGTGCTGTTAATGAAATCCATAGTATCACAAAATGGTTATTGCCACCGAGTTTACTCTTCCACGTTGCTCACCACGAAATCGGAGGGACTTCCACTATATATTACCTAACATATTTAAACTGGCGCCATTTTGAAATTCACATGGCAGCCAACCAAATCATTTACAAGTAAACGATGCTTTCAATGGAATCCCTGGTATCACAACATGGTTATTGCCACCAATTTACTCCTCTAAGGCTCCTAAGCGAGATATAGGACAAAAAAATACTACTGAAAATGGCGGCCATTTTGAAATCCAAAATGGCGACTTGAAGGCATGGTTGAAAAAAAATGGGCACTAGATTTTTGAAATCAGCACCCCAAAATGACCAAAGTCAAGCTAATAAAATCAATTTTGGGCACAACATCCCACGGGAACACATAACAACTGTACGAATAAGAAGCTGATTTGGTCTTAATCATTTTCCGGGTGAAGGCTTTTGTATAAAAATCCTTACAACCATGCAAATTATCATTGAAAAATCTTGAGGGCCACTATTTTTCAATGTGCCAGTGTCTCCTTTAAATAAATGACTTATATCGACCCCAATACCCCATCTTTGAATTTCACTGCCAATTAGTTCACCTCGAATATGAGAGCTAAAATTTGCTGACGTAAAGGCCGCATAAAATTAAAATTTGTTGACCAAATGGGGCAATTTTCACTCATAAAAACCAAACCAACAACGTCTAACACTAAGAAGTCACAGAGTAAAATGAGAAACATAGCTCGTTCTGACGCAAAATGTTTGACCACTTCTGGTAAAATCTGTGGGTGTTGGGGGAAACGAGCCTAGTTAGCGATCGGGCCATAAACCTTTAAAGGTAGGTGAGCTGATTGACTGGCTGCATCCCCCACTTTCCCCATCACAATTGAGATTTTGGTCAACAAAGAACGTTCAGACTTTTCTCCTACCCCATTATATTTTTTTAGGCCTGAAAATTGTCTCCTTTAGAAAAAGGTTAACCAAATGGTGGTCAAACACACTATGACCACAGACTGTTCTATGGCATTTCATACATTTATGGTTTCAATATTCAAACAGCTGGAACAATTAGCTCAAAATGTTGAATCGGATGTTTTTGTTGATTACCTCATGGCATGTAAAAGCCATGATATGAAAAAGTAGGATCACCTACCTTAACTAAAAAAAAAAAAAAAAAAAAAAAAAAAAAAAAAAAAAAAAAAAAAAAAAAAAAAACAAAAATGTAAACCATTTTTCCACAGAGCCGTGTTTAGGCATCTTCATGCAGATATTTAAGTACACTTAAGCACTGCACAAAACCTAGCAGTTGAACTGACATGAATTGGCTATATATGTACAGCCTAAGCAACATGGGTAAATAACCCGCGACTTAATAAGATAGAACAGCGGTTCTCCACAACGGCGTAACAACAATGGTGGTGTCCCAAAAGTATTATAATGAGCTACGCATCTCATTATCATAGTTTTGGGCACCACCATATTTGGTTACTATCGTCTTATTTGGAAAGTCCTTATTCATATTAGTACACGCAGTATTTTACGTTCGTCACACTTACGAGTGAAACACAACAACTGATGCCAATGCTATCACTCGGACTAAAATATCTCTTTTCCTAAGCAAATTAACAGGGGTCATCGGGATACGTTTGCAGGAATCTTTCTAGAGGCATGGTTTCTTCCATCGAGTGGTTTTTCGCATAATTATTGCAGACAAAATCGGCCGATCAGACATGGAACACTGGGGAAATGCAACGGCTGATAACATAACGTGTGCGCACAGATTTGTAGGTGCGGGTGCTTGTGCAGTACAGCGACGATGCGCGGATGGTTGCGCAACAAGAAGGATGGCGCGTGAGGTGTGAGAGAAATCGGTTATAGAAATACCTTATAGGTATTACATTAGGTTAATCCATATTCTCAGTTGACAGGGTGCAACAAGCATCCTTGTGTAATTTGACTTTGGTGTATTGTAACCATAAATTACAGCTATAGTCACCGTCACAATTCCTTTTCTGAAATATGCGTCTGCATACGCGCGCAAGTGTTTGCTGGAAGTAACTCCCACCCACTGTGGATTTTCCTTTACGCATTGTCTGGTTCTTTCTGGCGGGAATGCTGATGTAGTCTTGACGCAGAGAAAAGGAATGATGACAGAGAGTAATATAGGGGACTCTTACTTTGATCTTACCCAGCCAACAGTTCGTGGGTGATCGGGGTGACCATCTGGTGGCCACATATGCAGTGTAATTATCTGTGCATTCCCTCCAGATTACGATCAAAACCTGGGTCAACAATGATGATGTTATGCTAAGATGTGAAGAGTAATCTCATGCTCTAGTTTCATGTTGTAATCAAGGAAGGCTTTTTACAAAATTTCTGCAATCGTAACTGAGGTGCTAGCCGATGGAGACTTTTAAACTGAAAATATCGAGTTAAAAAATCATCACACACGGCTAGTTCAATGTACATACAATTAGTATGTTTTGTTTGCACGAAATATTGACTTTTTTTGACTATTTTTTCTTCCTATAGGCTTTAAAGGAGGGGCCTCTCAAAATTGGTATATCATATGTGAAATAGGTGTTAAGTACCTGGTGCCTTCGTTCATTCATGCTTTTACTACATTGTTTTTTGTAGAAATTAACTTAGCCAAAATCACACAACTTCAGAACATCATCTCACTGATCAATAAGTTTTCTGGTTTGATAATCTGCAAATGAAACCGCCAAAGATTAAACTTCAACGAAATTTATCCTCATCAATCATCACATCTTTATACCTGGGTAGCCACACAAATAATGTTGGGGCTTGGGAAAATTTTCTAATGCATTCAGCTTCATGTTACTTTTTAACATGACTCTTGGATGTTTGGAAGTTACACAGAGATGATGTTTTAAATACTGATGCCCAATCTAGAATGACTTCATTGACTTTAGTTGTGAGTTACATAAGGTACTTCATTACAACATGGTTCAATGGTGTCCACATACCCTTTCTCATACCAGCATATAATAGAAAACTTTGATGTACATGTAGTGCACATTAGTAGCTATCGGTTACTGGTTCAAGCCTTTTCAAGCCTTGGCTCATATGCATCTGTTCCGAATTTTGATATGCCATATTTTGGTGTTGTGAGCAAGGTCCAACCAAAGTTATGGAATTACCTGGGCTAAATGGTCTTATTCTCACTGCTCTAAACAACAGCGAATAGTCAATGTGTTGCTGCCACATACCCTCCCACCTTTTATATAGTGTATTTTTGTTATATATAGAGACTTGTTTTTTGATATGTGATTTTTTTTTTTTTTTTTTTTTTTTAACATTTAGAAAAAATTCATTTCCTTGGTACTCATGATGCACTCACCTCTATGTATGATGTCATTCATGTGACACCAATTATGGCCTAACCAGCTGGTAAATGTAACTCCTGCCAGAACAAAACAACAAGCAAACAAATGAAACCTCCTGGGAGAACATGGATTGTAACGAAAATACAAATCAATGGCTACGGGCATGCCAGTATCTCATGCGTGTATCTTAATGTTTTATAACCCATGAGGCAGCTCTACCCTACTTTCACAGATAATCTTTCGCACCATAAAGGAGGACAAGATCATAAATCTTTCAAATTAATAAAACAAAAGGTATCTCCACCTTAGATTTTGGGCAATTTGCAGAATGACGAAAACGTATGACATTCATTAAACATGTTTAATACTATTTTTTCCTTTTTTCCTTAAGTTTTAAATAATCTTTAATAAAATATTTATATAATATTGAATGGCTGTTGAGTAAGATACAAGAATTAATTGCAAGAGCTAGAATAATATATACGAGTCGAAGATGAGTAAAATTTTTCGCAGCGAGTGGCAATCTATCTTTGTTTATAGAAAAAGCTATTCATCATTATATTATTTTAAAAATTTAAATTCGGCTACCTCCAACCAAACTCTTGTTTGACATGTTGTGTCCACTGGCGAGTACATCCCAGTCTGCCAGTCTAAATCATACGGTGTGTCAATGTCCGTGTTCTTGTAAAAATGCCCAGATGCGATACAATATAAAAAGAATTATTGTATGCATCCGGGAACTTTATACCAAAACTGTACAATACAATATTTCTCTGTACCACCCGGAAGCCGATATAAATAATAATATTTATATTGTCTCTCAAAGAATTGTCCTTCAACCATATTTTGTTTCTTTAGGTGTTGGCAATGTCACATGTTTGCATATTTTTTTTACTAGAAGTCTTGGTGTCCTCCCCCACCCATTACAACATATAATTTTCTCTGTTTCATATGAAAGGACATGGCCAATATAGCTTAATTCCAAACCTTGAATTTGATGTACCATTTGTAATGTGAGCGTTAATTGTTTGTGTTACAACGCTCATGATTATGGTACAGGGGTTGTGGCTGAGGATCAGGTAGTGCCTTTTAAAACAGAATATTCATTTTTTTCCCCCCCACATATGCTACATTATCATGCCCCAACTCCATTGACTTCATCATTTTGGCTGAAAAAATGAATTTTTCAAAATTGCTGTCTCCATCATCTTGGCTGAAAAGTGGAAATTTTCTCCAACATACCCCCGTCACTTCTGTAGTACAATATGAAGTGTGATGCCTAAATCATTATTAATATTAAAAAATACATTGCGGCCGGGGACCGCGAGTGTCGTCTGTGAATGGGGTCCAAAGTTCACATGAGGTCTCTAAGGTCCATGAGGTCGCCACACTCCACCCACACCACCCTCCTTCCACCAAGTTACATCATCGGAGCTCTTACGGAACTCATACGGCATACAATATAATAAGGGTTAACATGTTGACTGGCCAAAGGTCATACATGAGGTCACCATGTCACATGAGGTCACGTAACATTCCCCCACCCCCGACCCTTCTTTTTCCACCAAGTTTCATCAGCGTAGCCCTTACGAAACTCAAACGGCTGCAATATATACTCCCCGCCTAAAAAATCCGAACGATGTTGAAATGGCCATCAACGTGCTCAAACTTGCTTTCAAATGAACGCGGCCAAGCCAGCTGGATAATCTCGCACCTTTCTCACATCAGCTTCGTTTATCAAATCATGCATTACGACACGTCAATAAGCAAACACATTACCGAACAACGCTCTGGCAGTTATTTTATAATTCACCTACATACCTACATACCGTTTTTAATACAGTAATTATATCGTTCGGATTTTTAAGGCGGGGAGTATATTAAAGGGTTAACATTAATTACCACAAAACCCACACACACAGACATACATTTTACGACCAGAGTAATCCCTCCCTATGTGTCTTCTGCAATTCTTGCAAGACAACCCAAACAACACAACATTTGACTTTCAGTATGATAAACTCATCATACATTCCATAACAGTCCTGTGCATGCACATTCTATTAATAAGATCACCAGTACCAAATGCTAAGTCCTACAAAATATTTATTCAGCATGCTAGGCTGAAAGGAATGCAACAGCTACATGCCACAACCCCACAGTGTACCGCCCTCTGACCACCAACTAGGTCATCTATTGACTTTGATTCTAAAGTAAACTAACTCCACGGAAACCATACAGTAGTACTTGACGGACTTCCGCTGACATTCATTTGTATAGACTTTTGTCATTATGATTGAGATTGCATTACACTTGAAGTTTAAAGAAAAAAATCAATAAATTCCATGGTAAAAGTGTTTTACAACTACATGTATTTGATGGTGGATATAAAAATGGTAATACTGGTATTGATGATGTTACAATATTGATGAAAACTTGGAAGAATTTGTTATGCAGCTAAAAGGATCCACAACCACCACCACAAGCACCATCACCACCACAATCACCATCACAAGCCTCATCACCAACCATCATCACAATCATCACCATCACCACACCCACCACTAACCTACCACCACCATAATCATCACATCACCACTACCGACCACCACTGTCACCAGACCACCACTGGTTCACCACTACCATCACATCATCACCTCACACCACCACAATCACCACCCCACCATCACCACCATCACCATCACCACCACAAACAACCATCACCATCACCACCATCCCACCACCGCCACCACCATCACCACCTCAACCACCCTCACCAAAACCACCATCAACCCCGCCACCATCATCAACCATCACCATCACCCACACCACCATCTAATAGAAATGGGCGCATTAACATTCACAAACTGGTCAAAAAGTATAAGCACATGACCTCATCATGTTCTTATCACCGTGTACAAGGTTAAAGTGTTTCATTGAATATCAGTGTAGTCTGTCAAGTAAGATAATGCTTTTTCTTCAAATTATGCAAATTAGCTCATTAATATTCATAACCGGTCCAAAAAGTATACAGCACATGACCTCATCATGTTCTATCACCATGCCATGTTAGAAATTCATTGAGAAATTGGTTTAGTCTGTAGAGTGAATTAATGCTTTTTCTTCAAAATATAACCTGTCCAAAAAGTATACAGCACATGACCTCATCATGTTCTATCACCGTGCCATGTTAGAAGTTCATTGAGTAATTGGTTTAGTCTGTAGAGTGGATTTTGTTACCTACCAATAAATGAACCCCAGGGCCCTTGAACATTTCCCGCTACATAGTATATAAATTTAATTGCCCTATCAAATTATCTTCATTCTATCGTATATCTGCTGGTATAAAGTTTACTTTGCTTATTACTGTAATGTTTTAGTGTTATTTTCAATGAATTGTATGACCATTCTTCACATCAGAATTAACATCAAATTCTGCTTTTCTTTTTCACCAAGTTGTTCCAATTTATGTAACAACACACTAACTTACCTGACTTTCTCTGGTGGAACACCATTAGGCATGTCTTCCAACAACTCAAGCATATTCTGAAAAGTAATATATGCATGCATTTTATTAAATATAATGTTCAGAAGTATTTCTTATGCTGCACTTATCAATTAAAGGTGCATTTTTTTATCCTAGCACCCTCACTTTTGCTTATGGTTTACCAAATATCCTTGGGAAAAGGTTATTTCCAAAATTTCAGTTGAATCCAATGGTGCATTTTGATGTTATGAGCAGGGTTCCATTAGTGTGTGTTTTTTGTCGTCGTAGATGCACTTTTTTCAGAACCTAGTGTGAACCGTGGTTATGAGTGAATGTTTGTATCACGCATCAACATAGCCAACTGTATTGATATTTCTGTCCATATTATATAGACACAAAATATAAAATTAGGAATTTCCTCCAGAGTTGATTGAATCAAATGTAAGATTAGGCATACATACTATACTTAAGCCAATGGTTCAGTTGATATAAAAACCCAATTTTTTTAGGTAAGTTGGGGGGATGAGGCTGTGGATCATGAAATGTCCCTTTAACTACTTGTTTGTTCAAGTAGGTACTACCTTCACCAAATCCTTGCTAACTAGCAGGTTTAAACTGTTAGAGTGATATTATATTTTTTCTACTGTCGAGTTAGGGAATTCTAAATCAGTAGTACTTAAAGCCCTAACAGCATTTAATTTGATCTATTAGGCTTTGAGTTTAAAAATCAAGTCAAAATCTTGACTACAAGCTTAGATATGGGTCTCACTTATTGAAAAATTGGTACAGATTCAGGTTACCAGTCAGACACACATCCCTACTCAAAGCCTACTAGTCTACTCAAACCTAATCAGAGGGCTCTCTTGGAGGTACATCAATCAGCTGCATTCCAAAAGGGATAATCAAGAAAGTAACTTACTCGCTCAACATATTCAAACACCAGGTATAGCTTGCCACGTCTTCTAAATGCTTCTCTGTATAGGATAAAACATATCACATTAATATTATAAAAAATATCCCATGGGAAGGTACTCGTTTGAAATAGGCGAACAGACTGCACATTGACCTTTCCTCACCCCAAAGGACTGTTTTTTGTGTTGTTTTCAATGCAACCCTTTTTTTAAATTAAAGAAATTTTTATCACAAAGTGACAAAGCATGCAACCCATGAAACATCAATATATTAACTCAATATTGTATTTTGGGGGGACACAGTATAGATTCTTTTTCCTTTTTCTTAACACCAATTTGCCAAATTTGTTTTCAGCACTGTTATGACCCCCAAAATTGTCCTAAATCTCACTAAAGGATCCTCTTGAGGTTTCTCGCCAAATGACCCTTGCTTGGGTATCACTCATTCCCTTCTTCTTCTTAGCGTGCCACATGTCATTAGAAATGGTGTGGTGGTGTCAGGATTTATTCAATCTAGTAAGCGGAATCCGGGGGGCCGCGTTGCACCACCATATCGGACGCTCCTAACATGGCCCATGTTTTTTGAGACTGGGGCTGATGTTGATTGGTACAGTCAGGGGTTTACACCACTCTTATTCGACACTGACTGCCGATCGTACATGGACAGTTGTGATCTCTTGTATCACAGTGGACCGACGGCTCTTAACGTTTCACCTCGAAGACAGAACGGGATGCTTTCATGATGCATTTGCCCAATTCCAAGGAGAGCAGTATTCTGTATTTAATAAATAGCCGTATACAGATGAATCCAGAATTGCATTACCCGAATAAATACCAGCAAGACCCCACCTGGGGATTAGACCCCGCGGATAGTTATTTTTTTTATAGATTTGCACCACAGGCGTGGTAAGCACCTAACCGCTGTATATCTTTCGGGCCACGCTTTTCTCCCAACATTATTCCCTGGAAAACCTCATACATTAACATAGTTTGAAGTGCTGTCTGCATCGTCCTTACTTCCAAAGGTGAGTACCTCCAGAGAAAAACACTACAGGTAAATTAAAAGGATTAAAGTGTTACGACTAAAATGACATTTGCTATTTTTTAACTATTTCTCGTGGCTGAAAGAAAGGAAACCTCTCTCTGGCAAAAATATCTGTCTTTGGAAGGATTTTTGGCGAAAACATATCCGGAATTACGGCCAATAGAGAAAAACCTTGTTTCTGCCTCGATGTTTGCACACGCAGCATAGAAACCGGGAGGGAATTGGCTGGTGGGGTCACTGAGACAATGGACGTTGCTCGAATTTAGGATCAACCCTGCGCGAAGCATGATGATTCTCAAGTGTCCTACACATACAAATACGCAAAAAATCTTATGTTTTAAAGATTGTTTTTAGATTTCTAACCAAATCTATGAAATTGTCTTAAAAATGTGCATTATTTGTAATTTTTGTTTGCACATTAAGGGCTCGGACTGTAAATACGTTACTATGCTAGTTACTCAAAAGACAACATGGGTTATAGGAAGATAAAATGGCATAGGAGAAGAATTACTGTAAGCATGGTTACTTCAGTAAAATCACAAATTAGTTGGTACTGCAAATTTAAAAGCAGAAATATTTATTTGCACATATATTACTCATGAGCTGCAGCAACAAAATGTGATTTTAAAAGTTCACTAATGAGCAGCAGCAAAATAACTCCACACTAATAATATTGGTGTATCCAGTTGAGTGCAGCGTGAAAGGGATGGGCTTTGATTCACTTCCTATATGTTAATTCACTGTGACGTTCTTCAATCAAACTCAATGGTTTTCTATGGCTGACAATATCCGGGCGATTCACTGTGACTGCATCTACTTGGTTATATACAATCAAATGGAAATGTATCCATCTCCAGGGTTTCTACAAAAACAGGCTTGTGAGAATAGCTGAGCTGAAAACGCTGCTACAGACAAATTTTGGACAGGGCTTATAAAAGACTTTTTGGGTTATACTCTGAGAAATAAGACCTAAAAAATATGGTTGTTGCCATAAACAGGAAAAAGATTAGAGTCGGTTGGTCGATGTTTGTTTTTAAGACGAACTTCACTTTAACAACTCTTTTGCTTAAAATGAATACAACCTGCTACTATTTAAAGCTGTTCAAAAACATGCAAAGATGATTTATTTTACTTGGTGTAGTTTGTTTGTTGTCTTGTTTTGAGGTTTTTCGTCTTAGTTGGTAATTTTGTTTTATGAATTGTAAAGAAAAATCATGGGTCATTTGGCAGTATAATACACACTTTTTTTTTAATTAAGTAAGATAACATTTTTTATAAATGTTTCTAAAAATTTTGTGACATCTCTTTTTCTCCAATTACTTTCTCATTACCAGAGGTGATTAGCAACGGAATGCAACACTATCAAAAATGTGATTTTGTAATGGTAAATCTTTTATGGTAATAAAGACTCAGAGGTTTTTATATGCCAGGATTTAATTTTATGTCTTTAATACAGAGATGTTGAAAAGAACTTACTGTGGTCTTACAAGGTTTTCTTGCTTCAACTGACGTAGCAATGTGAGTTCTCTTAGTGTTGTTCTTCTTCACATCTTCATTATCTACAAAGAAAATAATGAACCACTAATGACACATGGTTCTTGAAGGGAAATATACTTGTAACCCCGGGGGGGGGGGGGGGTTTCATGCTCGTTCCAGGTACCCATGCTCGTTACAGGGGTTCTGAAAGGAACCCCTAACGGGACCAAGTATCAGTGAAAATATACCCTAACAGGACCAGTATTCGTTAAATTATACCAGTTTTCGGTGAAAATATACCCCTAACAGGACCAATTTGCGGTAAAATTATACCCTAGCGGGACCTGCTTTCAATAACGGATAAAAAATATACCTTTTAAAGAAACCAATAGATGAGAAAAATAAAACTTGTACTATGTAGAAAAATTACACACTGCAGGGTTATTTTAACTGAAACATGTTAAAGTTCAATTTTCCATGTTTTTCATGAGCAGTCACAATCTTACCGGAATTTGATAACCATAGCGGGACTAGAACTTGATTATTGTGAATGATACCCTAGCGGTAGTTTCCCGCATTTCAGCTTCCCCCCCACTCTTTTTTTGAACGAGCATGGGTACCCGACCAAACCACAAGACCCCCCCCCCGGGTTGTAACCATGGTAATAAGAAAGATACTACCTCTTATCGAGTCAAACACAGGAGTATCAATATTATGATCTAGGCACGATGAGTACAAACTTGTGAAGATCACGCTACAGATTGCTTGAGATTATTTGTTAACCAGGCATCATCGAATTTCCTAATAAAAGCCTGCTATTCAGAGTTAAAATGTTTTGCTTTTTGGCAAAATGTTTAAAAAAGTATGCATTTTTCTTACCATTATTGGAATAGTATGAAAAAGCATTTATATGAGGTCTGAACAAGATCTGTTCTTACTAGGTTAGGGTTTTAATGGCCGTCTCAAATACACCGGGTCATTTGGGAAGCCATTTATAAGCCATGGACTTGTTAGCCTATTGTACCAGAGTTTACCGTAAGGGTTATAGCCAGGCACTGTTTTTACATGACACAGAAAGCATGTAAATAATGCAACTCTGCTGTTGTCTTTAAGGATTAGTATTTTAAGAGTCACACAAGAACATATGCGTAAAAGCATGTTACAATATATAAGAAGTACTTAATGAGAAACAAGCAGCATTGAGAATAGAACAAATGACACAACGTGTTTTGTCAACCACACACTAAGTCAATTAGGTAAATGACAAGGGTACGACACAACTTGGTATGTGTGTAGTCTTTACAATATTTAAAATACTCGCAGGGATTAAGACAGTCCAAAACTACCATTGTGCTTGTCTTTGCAATGCTAACTATGAACATATGTTCAGTAACTTAAAAATAATCATGCTCTAATGAGCACTGCCAAAAGGAAAAAACACCAAGGCAGTATGAGACTTCTCTAATGGTAATGTAATAAAGGCCTGCCTTGAGTTTTTAACCACTATTGATCTTTGAAATTAACTAGCATTTTTCCTCTTAATTGATGTACCAATTACTAGATAATTATCTTTTTGTTAGTGTAGAAGACAGTTTGATATGCGATGAAAAACAACTTCGATAAACATGTATGGATATGCTCCAATATATTCTTCAAAGGATTCCAAAACTGAATTTAAATAGATGCAGCTGCTCAGTTTAGAAGTCAGATAATTCTACTATCTATCAATAATCCATTTAAAAAGATGTAGGTGCCACGAGATCCACAAGGGCGGGGCTTAGCAGTAGAGCACGAACACAGCTGAATTACACGCATACACTTTGAGGACGATTATTTTGTAAAAGGGTATTCTGATACAGAGTATAGACCAAAAATATCAAGTTTGTGAGAGAGGAAAATGAAAATCTGAAGTGAAATGATTTTTAATTATATTTTATCTGGTATTAAAAGTGCAGGAGAATACACTTTAGAGTTGACTTCCTTTGCCTTGACCCCATCGGACCTCTCTGTGACCTTTGTGGTTTATAAAATCAATGGGCAAGAGTTTTTGGATGGTCACAATAGTAAGTGAATTTCATGTATATATTCTTGGTGATTAAAAATAGCAGTGGGCCTAAATAAAAGCTAAATTAAAATCATTCAGATGCATTTGGCCCTCCTAATAACACTCCAGGCAAGGTAAAAGTTGTTGCAGCAGCGAAAGGCATATATCTCTGCTTGCACTCCATCACAGGCATTCCCGTTGCCCCCCCAGAAAACTTATAGAATCACAATATAACGGCCTATATTTATGTAAATAAATGTTGCTGTAAAAGTATGAAAATATATCAGCCTCTCCAAATTTCATCTTGCTCCCCTCTACCATGGCCCGCAGATTGCTAGTCAGTCTACACATGATTTTTACTAGAAAATTTGCTTACAAAATGCTTGCTACTTGGCAATCATGAATACTAACGATATAGGATTTCACAATAGCAAAATTGGTAGTGGAAAAGTTTGATCACTGGGCAGAACCTTTTTTTCAAAATGGCTCTTTGGCTGATAGGATGGAGTAGCATCACAAGTGAGTGACTTAAAATGTTTTAAGGTATTGTATTAGTTACATACATGTACTCACCTTCACTATCTTTGAATTTCTTTATGGATACCATTTCACTGGTTTCCTGCAAGGAGACAAAACAAAGTATCTACCTGTCAAATTGCATCCAAAATTCACTTCTTATTTCATGATAGGCAGTCAATAGTCTCCATCTTGAGGTGAGGCAAGTGGTAGACTGATTAAAGACTCATTTTCAGTATTGATGTCACCCAAAGACCCCATATATTTGAAAATGACATGAAAGAACCCCATATTTTTACGCCAGAGACCAATATTTTGGGGAAAATTTTCCACTCACAGACCCCCTATTGGGTGAAATTTTTGCAATAATGTATAACTCAAAAACTATTAATGTTGGGGAAGTTTGGTTGTCTCTCACCCAAAGATCCCTATTTTTTTATTCTGGTCCCGAATGCCCCGGGGTTTCGACGAGCCAGCCAACCTTACACCCATACCCATTTCATATGCAATTCCCCCCCCCACCCCCCCCGGCATCTGCTTCTGAATTGGCTCATGACACTTTCCGATACCATCTGGAACAAGAAGTACACTATTTTCACTTGACCTTTGACTTCTGACTGCAATATCTGAATTCTTCTGAGTGAAGGGATATTCATCACAGAATATCACCCTTCATCATTCACATTATGATTTTGGAGAGATATTCATCAGTGCACAAAAACATTTCCCCTAAATATTCAAAAATAACTAGCTAACCAAAACTCAAGTGACTTCGAAAAATACTCGAACAATCTGTTGTAATTTTTTTTTTGAACCACCCATGTTACAAACAAAACAGTGATAAACCACATAATCATCAATAAGTTGTCTTGGTAAATTACACATAACGACAACATAAGTAAACAGTAATTAATCACATCAGGCTCCTGGTAGAGTGTACAATTTAGGGCAAAGGTGTACGCCCATATGTTACACATCAAAGTAAAACACACTAACAATTGCTTATTTTTTGGTATCTTATACTCTAGTGTAAAGAAATACAGCTGTCAAATTCCATACTGCAATATTAGGATACAAGTTCCTTTTTAAGCTTTGGTGACAATGTTTTTTCAATCATTCAATGAGTAATTTAAAAGGCTTGAAATCAGTTTTTGTTTAAAAAAAAAAAATCATTGGGTTGTTTTTTTTACACCAACACTGCCTGGTGGTTCCATTTTTCAAATACCGACTGCACCGAAAATTTTCGGTGGAACCCGTCCACCGAAAAAATTGCACCGGTTTTTACTCATTATGTCAATGTTTTCCACTTACTTTGCACTGTATTTTCCCGAAATATACATCCCAAATCGTTTTTTCTAACCAACAATTGCGTTGGTTGTTAATAAATTTGTAAATCTTGTTATATTTATCGGTCGCGTAGCGACAGTATATTACTTTTACTCGGGCCATTTTGAGGCCGTTTTTTGTTCGCGGATCTCCGTAAATGTCGTGCAATTTCGGCCGGTGAAAATAGTACGTGCAAATTACTGTCGTGCTGGTGTTTGACCCCCTAGAAATTGTCGGTGTAATTCTTTAGCTTAAAGTTTTTTTGGGTAAAAACGTTGTTTTTTGTAAAATTTGTTTGTTTTTATTTAAATGGAAAGTTTGGGTTTGTTTACTGGATTTTGAAGTATGTACGAGATTAGCTATCACTGTTTTAAGATGTATCGGGAAAATGCCCTTCTAGAGAGAGAGGATTTTTTTAAAAATCGCGTATATGGGTAGTGAAAATAAATGTTGCTGCCAAAAAAGGAAATTAGTGACGGTTGATTTCCCCTGATTCCCCCGGGCGATTTGTAACGTAGGGTAGTTGGGCAAGTACACGATGGTAATAGCCCCGGGGCAGGTACTCGACCCAAAATTGGGTACAGGTGTGCGTCCGCCAGGTAGAAAAATCGACCCATACCTTTTTCCACTGAGTAACCCCCCGGGGTAATAACGGGGTATTTAGCGGGGGTTACCTGGAAGAGCTTTTGACGAAATTGACCAATGAGATAATGTTACTTGGAGGAGCTTTTGACAAATTAACCAATGAGATAACATGTATTATTGAAGTGTGTGGCGTGGTACGCGGACTATTTTTTCTTCTTTCGACTTACGCAACGCATTTGTAGAGCGGGGCGATGTTGTATCCTTATTTCTTTGTCGTTTCTTTGTTGTTCGTTTTGAGAAGGCCGTTGGTATTAGCGCATCACTATAAACAAAAGCGTTATTCCCCAAGAGGTGTGCGGAGGGTTACTTTTTTAGCGAATTGTGTAAGCGTGGTGTTTGATAGCGTCATTTCGAATTCGTCGTCGTTACTAGGAGGAGTGAAGTTTATAACGTTGCAAAATTGAAGATCTATAGAAAAGATATATACTTGCTACGGTGCCGGTGAAGTTGCTGTCATCAAGTTGTTTACATTTAAAATAGTATCATGGTATTTTTACAGCGGACATTTTGTTGAACACTATCACTTATATGTTTTGATCGAGATCTCGATCCAAGTAAGTTAATTAAACACTTACTGTGATCGAGATCTTAGGTTTTAATGGAGTTAAGTTTAAAATTGAAGTTATTTCTCAGTGGGATTTTTATTTGTAATATTCTAGGTTTTGAAATGTTATTTTCGATTTCTTTAAATGCAAGGCAAGTGATTACAAATTGGTTATGGAATTTTAAGGTTTGAATTGTATTTTCTGTATTTGATCTTAATATTGTAGTTATATTAATTTTGGGGGGTTCGGGCTTATGCTCCGAATTAGTTTTGGTTGGCTGAAATTTTCTGTAGAGTTAATTCTAGCTTTTAAATTAGAGGTTTTTAATTCCTTTTAGTAATTGGTATTAGTTATTTGAGGGACCCTTATATAGTCCAAATTTTAAAGCTTGATTTTTTTAAAGGATTGTAGCCTATTGGTTTGAGATTGAGTTGAGCTTGCGGAATAATTTTATGTACAAGGGGGTGCACGTAGTCCCGGGGCGTCGCGTCAGACTTATGGCATGGGTCCCTAATTGAATAACAATGGATGTTTGGCATCCTTACAGAATATGTGAGAATCTGGCAAGAACCGTAAACCAGTTTGCAGTATTTTAAGTTATGGGGGAATGTCTAATTGTCTATACATAATAGGTTTGCATACTACGTAAATGTACTGGTAACCTTTTAAAACACTTGTGTATTGACCCCATGATTTGGGATAGCATGGGTTTTGTTGTTTGCTGGATTTTGTTGATATAATTAAAAACATGGAACTTTTCAAATTGCTTACCATAAAAAACAAAAACAGAAGCCCATACTTTATTTACACCAAGATATGCAAAAAAAAAAAAATTTGTTGATGAACCAAATGAATACAATTAAACCACTCGTTCAAACACCAAACAAATCAAGTCCCAAAAACCACTCGCAACAAAAGACACCGACCATGCCTTCAGCTCCAGACAAAGAACAAGGATTAAATTCAAGCTCATCCTCATATGCCGTCGCCACTTATCTCCAATATCCAGTCTACAACCAAAGAAAGGGGCATGCCGCCTGGCGATGGCATGTAGCCGTGCACGAGAATTACAATTATTCTTAGACATATTTTCTTTGATGGGACAATAACAATCAAAGCATATTGTAAAACCATAACTCATGCTCCAAACAATATCAAGAAATTCCAGCTTCAGCACTTTACACCATGACAACATGCACAACTCACCTGCAATTTCTTCAAGATGACGACACTTGCATTATTTTGCAATTGCCCAATTATGTCGTCTATCCTGCCAGCAAACAACAATGCAACAATGGGCCTGTTGATGCGTTTTTCTATGTTTCAACTTAGCAATCACTTTACTATCCCTCTTGATAATCCTATTAAAAATTCAACCATTATTGTACAAAACCATGGCTTACATGCTCCAAAACACCTCAATTGTCAAGAAATAGCTCCCAGGACCGATAAAGGTTCTGAACAGAAGAATAAAAAACAACCTTCAACTTCAAACCAAATTTAAACTCCAATCCACAAACCAATCTCCCCAAAAACCATTCTTCCCAAACCCCTTCACCCGAAAAACCAATATCCAACGACACCCAAAACCACAAACGCGAAAAGCCGAGAACCGCGAAATTCAGTTTGAATGTACTTACACACAGCAGCCGGCAACGTCCCGCTGTGCATGGATTACACCAAAATCAGCTATGCACTGCTGCCATTTGTAACCGGCTATTACTTAGGATTTCCCAGAAAAATCGAAGCGGACCGTGTAGAAATTTTTTTGTCTAAAATGGTTTCTTTTATACCACCTTAAAACCGTTAGCCCAGAAAAACTTCTAACCGGTCACCATATTTTTGTTCTAAAACCTTCTTATTAACCCGGATATCAAATTTCCACAGACGTCTACTAAAGTATGTTGAAGAAACTCGATTTGAACAATGACAGGTCATAACAATAGCTCAGCAGGACTTTGTTGGCTGCTGTGGTACTACATAAACATTAGAAAACCGACTTCCCGCCCCAAAATTTCACATGTACTTGACTTCCCCCAATTCGCTAACTTTGCAAGCAGTCATAATCCACAACAGGTGATGGCGATCGATGCGAATTTATACGCTGCCAGTTTGATACAGGTGACTTGGACACGTTGATGTCCATTATGATGTCACCTGTTAGCTCTTTTTTGTGACGTCAATTTAGTATACCACGTGTTCCAAACCCCGGTTCAACCATTTTGTCCTTCTAATTCCAACGTGCTTCAAAAATTGGACTATTCTGTTTGCATGAAAAAGTAAAATCGTAAAGGTGGCAAGTTTTTTTTAATGGATCATTATGCAAAAGTTAGCACAGAGTTTATTCTCGCATTTGGGCAAAAACTATTAAAAGAAATTTGAAGAAAAAACATTCATGGGGGATTTAAAGGACAATTTCAGTGATTTGCTACTCCTAGTTAATCATCGCGCCGAAAACATATAGGTCGCCGCCTTTTTCCCGTTTCCAGAGGCCCTAACCCTGGTAAGCAAATGAATGCCTTTTCCACTGAAAATATGTTACACAAGGTGCAAACAAAGAACTTTTTTTGTCCCGTATTATAGCACCCTAAAGTTTCTATAATAACCTAAAAATGATAGGAAGAACCTTCAACCATTTAATATAGCCCCTGGAAATGTTATTTTTGTAATCATTACAACGTATATCTTGAAAGGAG
>JAMKCH010023345.1:0-64593 GCA_023653785.1 Ophioderma brevispina
AAATCAGAATAGACAGAGATGCATTGACATGTCAGATCACAGGTACGAAAGTATTTATCATGGCATGGCTAAAGCCAAAGACAGACAACACTGTCACGACTGGGTTCTGTACACACACACACGCACTGTCCTGTCACGCATTGCAACTCAATGACAACTGATTGTGTATGTGTGTGGCGAAATGGAAATTTCACACTGAGATTTAAACTACACATTGAAATTAATACTCCTCAAATTACATTGTCCGTGTTCTCCTACAAGCAAAAAATGGGATAAGTTAGCGGATCATGATGAGTGAGCACCTCGGCTAGGCCTAGCTCGTCATGTTCCACAAACCATGCACACACACACTACATCAGTCGCCGCGCCGTGGTCAGCTAATTTACTATCATTTTAGGCCAAGTATCGAGAATTCTTGCCAGTTTTTCTTGATCGTAGATTTAAACAGTGCTTTGGGTAGCTCTGGACGGGAATGGGTGAACCTTTGATCGAATTCTCTACATTTCCATGCCCACGAAACATAAACTGCGCATGAACTCTGATCCACAAAAAGCCGTGTCATCAAATTGGGAAATTACCGTCTCTGATAGCTGAAATAACACGATAGTATTGCTCGTACTTTGCTGAATGTGTGCGATGTGTTGTAAACAAGTAGTAGAAGGAGAGTAGGCAACGGCGAAATTTTAAATGACTTTATCAGTTAGAGGATTGTTTGGGGAAAACGCGCGAAATCAAAATATCAGTGTTTTTTACTAAAAATCAGTTGGTGTTCACCTGGTGAGCGCCAGATAAATCCTCCTTAAAATACTTCTTCTTTCTCTGCCTGCCAATTTTCAGCACGGGGCGATATGGGTTTAAAAGAAAAAATGGTAACCCCAAAAAACGAACTTTTAGCGGATATTTCCATAGGTTTCTACAGGCACCCAAAATAACCCTTCCCCCAACTTTAGTGAATATAACTTTGGTTCGTCTCTGCACCACCTGGATTTGGCGGCCATTTTGAAAACCGCCTCTAGCGAAAAAGTTGCCGGCGGTAGCAAAAGTCTACCCTCACTTTTTTTCTGTCTGTTGATGCTAAGTCCAGTGTGTGAAGAGTAACTTAGGGCACATCTCATGCACACGGGGACCCACCCAGCCAAAGGACTACTATTACACCCGCTTGCTCTTTCCTTAACACCTCCACTGTAAAAAAAAGTGTACAAAAAAAAAAAAAAAAAAAAAATAAAGGGCAAGATAAAACTCTGAAAGACCTAAAACTAAAAGGACAATACTGATCGGAAAAAATACTACGAGATTAATTTTTTGTGCCAAATGTATTTAAATTAGACAATATGAAAGAAAGAAACATCACATTAAAATAATACACCGACAAAGCCACAGTATACTTTGCAGTAAAAGGTGGCAAATTGGTGGTTAAAAGGGCAAAATTATCATAGACGGGATTCGACACCGTTAGCAGTAAACATGTTTTTGATGACTGTTATTTTGTATTTGATGATTACAAACCTGCAGATAGTAAAATTCATCCTAAAAGAGTCCAATTTTGGGTCTTCAGATGAGCAAAACGTAAAGGTGTTCAATTTTGGACACGGATATGGTGGTCAGAATTAAACCGTTAGGGTATAAGAATGACAACTGTTTGGGGTTATCAAGCCAGAATGACCCCTTTGGGGGGGTCTCAATAATGAGACCCCAAAGGTGGTTCATTTATGGCTTGACATCCCCTACACAGTGTCATTCTGACATCCTAAATGTTGTATTCTGACATCCCAAAGGTGGGATTTGTTATTCTGACATCCCAAAGGTCACATGGACAGACCCGATATGGGTTCAATTTGACACCCTAAAGGTGTGGGTGTCATTGAACACCCCAAAGTGTCAACAAATGGACACCTTCCACATGCTCATCTGGAAGACCGAAAATTTGCTGCACTTTAACCATTTTTTTTACAAAAATTCTTAGAGGGTGTCCACGAACGATTATGTCACCAGTTGATGTAGATTTCTATAGAGATGGTGTAGTAGTTTTGTTTGAGGTGGACACCCCTAGGTTTTAATGGCATTTAAATTGTGCTTGCATCATTTTAATGTGTAAGCATGTGGTTGGTAAGCAGGAATTGGCGCCGCCGAGATTTCAAATTACCCTGTTGCCAAGTTGAATCCGTTGTACACGATTGTAAAAGTGTACACATTGTGTTGTCAACACCATTTATAGAATAATGACGCGGACCGTATACCGGTACCCCGGGGGACGGGATCACCGAGGGCGTATCAGGATGACATACCCCCCGGGGGGCAAACTGACGATGAACTTTTGGCGCCCCTGGGAAAATTGAAAATGGCACCCCATTGCACATCTTCTTGAATGGGGCATCACACATATATAAAACTTACGGGCGAGCCGTAGCGAGCCGGAAAATTTTTTGAAATTGTGTAGGCAAATGGCAGTTTTGTCGGCAACACCCACTTTTTTTTTTTTTTTTTTTTTTCCCCCCATTGAAAATGTCTGGGAACGCCCATGCATGTAATTCAAATATACAATTTAGTTCAAATTCTCAACAAAGGTTTATCAAGACAGAACGGGTTTTTCGCGCCCCGTTCACTTATTTTTTCAGCCCATTTCCCTTTTTGTTTGACGCCCTTATTATTCCCCTTTAACCATGTTACCTTTGCTATTCTGTTGCGTCCGTTTCCTTAAACTATTTTCAACCCCTTTTCAGTTTTGACGCCTTGCATTTTAAGTTAGTTCCACATTCCTTTGCTATTTTTAGCGCCCCCTTAATTCCTGAATACATTCCTCAACCGTTTCTTTTTGGCGCCCCTTTTTTATCCGTTTTCTTTCTTCTTTCTAATTTTTGGACAAACCCTTTTTGTTTGTCTTAGTTCACTTTTCTTTCCAATTTATTCACCACCCTTCGCTTCATTTCTCGCTATGATTTTGCTTTCCTTATTGTCCTTTTTGGGCGCCCCCTACTATTCTATACGTTTTTCTTTTCTCGTTTCTTGTTGCACATTTTCGCCTAATTTTATATTTCTTACTTTCACTTACCGATTTCTCCTTTTTCACCTTGAGCTTTTTCTATATCTTTCCCCTTTAATTGTGTCCCCTTCCCACTTTTCATTTTACATTTCTTTTTCCTTCCTCCCATTTTCCCATACTTGTAATTTTTCTTTCGTTTCTTTCCCTTCCCTTTCTTTCCCCCCTTTCCTTTACCTTTCTTTTCCTTTTCTCTTTTCCTGCTTTTTGGCGCCCCTTTGGCCACCCGGGGGAAAAGCGCCACCTTTGCCCCCCGGATACGCCACTGATCACATAATGAAATGGATATGGGTGTAAGGCTGGCGCTTCCAAACCCGGGGCATTCGGTGACAGAGGACTCACAAATAGGGGTATTTGGGTAAGAGACAGCCAAAATGCCCCAAAATAGGGTTTTTTTTTCCGGGTGACAAATTTGTATGCAAAATCTTCCAAAACACATGTGGTCTTTTTAGAAAATTTTGTAAATATTCACCAAAAATAGGGGTCTTTGGGTGAAAATTTTCAAAATTTCCTCCCAAAAAGGCGTCTTTAGGTGACAGTGGTAAACTTTCCAAAAAATGTGGTCTTTGGGTGACTGTGTGCCAGCAGATAGGGTACAGTCATCAGCAAACAAGAAGTCACGGGCTGATTCTTCGACTACATTGGTTTTAGACTGAAGCCGTCTCAGATTGAACAGTTTACCACATAACGATAATTGATACTAATCCAGGATAACCTTTGCAGAAGACATCTTGAAGCATGACACTGAACAAAATGCTGAAGAGGGCTGGTGCTACAACACATCCTTGCTTTACCCCATTAGTTACTATGGGTTTGTGAAAGACTCAAGATGATCCTGAACACTCGCCATCATGATCATACCGTCGTGGAAGTGGAACTGACGCACCATTGAGATGAAATTATCTGGCCATGATAAACTTGGACATGATATTCCAAAGGCCCTCACGGCTGACTGAATCGAACGCCTTGGTTACGTCACTGAAACATAACAAGTCGTCTTAGGCCCATAACACTGGTCGCTGAATGCACGCCACACTAAAGTATATGCTTTAGTCTTCAAGGCCCAGCCATGGCCTTCCATTTCTCCCAACTCTGTTTTTTTCCCTCGGAACTTTCGGGGGCCCCAATTCCGCATTATTGAAAAACTATAGTACTAGACATTAATGATAGTATGCAGGTTGGAATTTTTATTGGGTCAAATAGACTCCAAAAGGGTTCCAATTTCAAGGATCAGCAGAATAAACAAAAGCCACCACTGCGGGGCCCTTAACAAATGTACTGAATCCAGCGCATTATGGGTTGGGTATTAGGGGCCCTGATAAATGGTCCATAGTAATGTTTAAATGTAGACTTGCAGACGTTGACATTATTAAGATAAGATGGGGCTCTTGCGTTTGGTAACAGGGCATTATAGGAAGGGCCCCCCCGGAATGAAAGCGTGATAGGCATTAGGCCTTGTTTTGAAAACCTTCAATCCATTTCTTTGTTCTCACTCTCTACCATGTGCTCCTCGTCTCTTTTGTCGCTTAATACCTCTCTTCTCTGTTGTTCTCTTTTTTCTCTTCTCCCTCCAGTCTCTTTTCTCTCCAATCTCTGGGGGCCCCTAAACCACTGGTGTCAAACTCTGGCCTGTCTATGGAGCTACGCCCCTGGTGCCACCGCGAGAAGATAACCTCTACTTGACTTGCATGATCAATAAAACAACTAATGGAATGAGCGTAGACACGTACATGGCGCTATTTCCCGGCTATTTTCACATTGGGACGGACGTTGCCAGCAGCCGTTGAATTTCTTATCGGGCAGCCCCGATACTTTAATATTCCGACTACAAAAATCCTTCGTGTGTGACACGGACATTTCGAGTTATAACTATTCACAGGTAAGTTAACCCAATGCAACCGTGCAGCCAGTTACCAATGCTAACTGTAAAAAATATCAATTTTTTTGAAAAAATTGGGGGCGCTCTTCAAAAAACTGTGTTATATACTTTAAGAATATGATATTTGTGGGATCCGCACGACCCTTTGAGGTGAAATTTCCCAAAATGGTGAAGTGGGGGTTGACTCTATACACCCTATGGCAATGCACCCACCAAGATGGCTAAATGTTGACCATTTTTCAAATGTTGATTTTTTTTTTGGGGGGGAGGGGGTGGGTAGTTGGTAGAACACGACCCTGCTCGATTTGGGTTTCCAAACGGTAATTTGCGGAACTGTGCGGGGCATTTACTATGGCAATCTCTGTTGCTCCGGTACATTAAAAAAATCTCATAATTTTCGAATAAAGTATTTACTTCAAAATCCGTCGGGGTTAGTGGATTAAACCGATTTGAAAATTTCCAATAACCAGGGGCCGCCGATAGACATTTTTCATGGGGAGTAAACTGAAGAAATGTTATTGCGCAGTAAGAGTCCTTGGAAGCGTTAGTGAGCGACTCTAAAATACCAACTAACGGCAATGCCCGTAGAGATCATTTCTTGTGGATCGGTTCGAACCAAAACGGTATTACCACAAGTCACCGTTTGCATTGCCACAAGGCGCAAACCAGAAACTCCGAAACGGGTGGCGCCAGGGGTCCGATTTTAGGGCCCCTGGTGGGGTGCAGGGGCAGAGCCCCTGTCGGTTTGTAAAGAAACTGAGGGCCCCCCCATGAGTGTCCTAGATACCATTAGCAACATGTACGGAATAAACAGTGACCTTGTAGACGAGGACAATTTTTTTGTTACATGCTGAACAAATGAGGAAACAGCACTCATGGGCGAAAACAATAGGCAGATGGGTCGGTAGGACACTCAGTCAAAGGGAAAACTGTATTAGGACACGGGGGTCCGATGGGGCATAGCCCCAGGAAGCTCTGGATGTGGAGCTATGCAGAACCTTCAAGATTTGCCACGTTTTGAGGGGTAAAAATAGTAATCAATTTAAAGAAAAGACTGGGTATAAATTGCTACACACAAGACGGGCAGTATAAGTTTGTAGGGGCCTACTGTCGAAGGGGGGAACTACCCGGGCGGGGGGGCAATTCAACATTTTTCGTAGGGATGTGCGGCCCCGATTTCAAAACTTGGGGGCTTGTGAACGGACTTTGTCTTCGAAAGTAGGGGCGCTTGGGAACTGAAATTTGAGAAATTTGAGGCTTGGGAGCTGAAATTTGGCTAAAAATTAGCTTCCGAGGCCAAAATTTTCTGAAAAGTGGGGACCGTAAGAATGAATTATGCTTCAATAGGGGTCTTGGGATTTATGGGAATGCTGGAGATTAGATAAGCGGGTTAAGGTTGCCGGACATACCCGTACCTCTTTCCACTTGTCAGTGCCACCGGGGGAACTACACATAGAGAGCGCCAATGCCTTTAACGGGTGTGGGGTTTGTTAGGAGCAGAGCCCGGGGTCCCAGGGGCGAAGCCCCGGAAGATCTGGCATTTGAGCTATTCAGGACCTTCAAGATGGCCACTTTTTGAGTGGTAAATAGTAATCAATTCAAAGAAAAGATGCTTTTAACGTTGCTCACTGAGACTGGCAGTATAACACATAGCGAACGCCAATGTTTTTAACGGGTGTGGGGCCAGGAAGCAGAGTCTCTGCCGGCCGTGCCGGGGTCCAGTGGCGGAGCTCCCGGAAAGCCTTGGGATTTTAGCTATATATTAAGAAGGATATTTTGAAGGGTTGAAAAGTTAGTCATTAATTTAATGAACGCATGGGAATTTAACCCACCCGGACGACAGTCACTGCCCAGTAGACCTATAAGTTATGGTGCTGGCTAGGGAACCGTCTTACCAGTTTTTCCCCTGCAATCTTTTTCAGCTCACGACTGAACATTCCCTAACACTGGAGACCAAACTAGGGGTAATGGCACATGCCCCCAATCCCGTTGCCCATGCCACTGCCACGGCTCGTGGTTTTCTTAAATTTATTTTTACAAGGTCATTTTGATCACAAGTAACTGTTGGCACGCAATTGTTGATACCATGGACTTAAAACTTGAAACAAAACTAGTTCGCTTGAGGGGAAGCCATTTTAATATTTGTTGTCTGGAGGTCAATCTATGCTCTAGTTCTCGTTTTGTTTCTTTCTTCCCATTCTTTTTTGACTTCTCTTTCTTCCCTCTCCTTGTTTTCGTTATCTCCTTTTTCACCTCTCTTTTCTTTCTTCTCTTTTTCTTGAGGATCCAATGGGGTGTTCACCCCTCCCATGGCTATGGGACCTGTCAATAACGGTATTTAAGCTTTAAAGCCGCTTATCAGTAATTTTTTTTCCATAAATGAAAACTGCCAATTTTGTCTCTAAATTGCTAGTGTTAGGTAATATCACTCCCTTATATTTATGTTCATGTGAAAAACAAACACTAACACCATTTCATTCGGTCCCTGAGCATGGCATTTTCGACTGTTGGGGGGGGGGGGGGGGGGGGTCGGTTTCTGCGCCTAACCAAGTGGGGATCCCGACTTTTATTTATTAGTAAACAAAGACATAAAACATTTCTTGGACAAATACATCGCGTTACGCTTAGCCACTTTACAGGGGTCTTTACAATACAAGTTCCAACACACCAGTGCAAAAAAATGCACTTTGATGAAAAATAGGGGGCGCTGTTTTGTTACATTTTGCCAAAAATCGCTGATAGTGGCTTTAAATATGTTCGTGACCATTGCCTCCACCCTGACGTCAGGTTTTGTGTGTATCCTATCGATATGCGTAAGAGCGCCCTCCCTACCGTTAAGAGGAGAAAAGTCGTTGAAAAAGACTATCACTACCGTTTGAATTTGATGTGATTTTAGGTTGGCATGTTCAACACCCCTGCCTCCGGGGTCATCATAGACAAATTCGGGAAATATTTTATCTATAAACCATAATTAAATTAAAGGGGATAAGTCATCGATAACGCAAGAGAAGAAAAAAATTATAAATCATAATTTTAGCTTATAATCAAAGATAAGTATGTACAATCCTATATACTTGGTTAGTAATTCAATAGTCGTCTAGAACTAAAGATAGTTAACCTACAATGCGTAATTCCAAAGTTAGAGATCAATCGGATTTTTCGTATTCTTGCAGTAAACATTTACGTTCCATAGGATACCGTGTCTAACAAAATTTCTCCGGAGCCGGAATTTTAGTAAAAAGTTTGATTTTCTATATTAATACTTCGATTTGAACTTAGTTATGATTCACACAGGATTAGTATATATGGTGTCAGCATTAGTATAAAAACATGCAAACAAACACGAGTTTGTTTGAAAAATGAGTGCGCCCTCATCGCGAAAACTCTGAGTCCCGCCTTTAATGTAGGCCCCAAACACCAAATAGTGTAAAAAATGTATTTTAGGAAATTTGTCATAATACCAGTATCCCGCAATTATACTACAGCGATGGTGTTTCAAAATCTACACTAAACATCTGATTTTGGTTCATGGCCGTACAAAGAAAGATCAGTAATGTTGGTGTGTGAAGGTCAAACTGAGCAGTTCATGGTGCACAGTATTATACGCTTCATTCTGTGATATTCACAAGGGAAGCCTTTTTGATCTCCATACATCGGAATTTTGATCCTCACGTATATGAAGTATAGAGGCAGATAAAACTCTTCTTTGTCTTTAATACAGATTGCAAATGTTCAAGCCAACCACTTGGAGGTAAAAGATGTTAGCCAAACATCTATGCCAGTAACACAAATACCAAAATAAAACATTACTGTAGGTGCCAATGGCAGTGAGCGTTGTTCCAAAAACACGCCATTAATGTCAAAACAATACAAAATTTAACCCCTTATTCCCAAAACGGACGTCGATGGTGAAAATGCGATCCTTTTTCGACGTGTTTATTAACGCGGATGCGTAGCTCATATAATCTGAGTGGGTCCCCCGGAGTCAAAAGTAATACTTCAACGCAGTGCCTGGGGGGTGGGGGGGGGGTGCGGTGATGTCACCACTTCTTAAAATTTTCCAAGAATGGCCCGTAAACCACTAGGCCATAATAAGAGTCCCATACAAGAATCAACTTCAGAAATTTCTACTATTAATAATCATCTTCTGTAAAACCGGCCTGATTGAGTTAATGACCTTCCCGTGATCTTGCTATTTGATGACAAAAGCAGGGCAGGGGCCAATTTTGAAAATTTTCGGCCTTGTAGAATTGGCCATTCCTCCTACAAGGCCGAAATTTCAAACGCCCGTATTTGTTTTTTTGGCTCGCTTTCTCGGAATTGGGCCTCATGCGCGAGGCGCGGGTTTACGTCCATTACAAATTTGTCAATATTAGAAACTTTTTCAAACTCGTTGGTACGGTTTGATGAACAAAGAATTTTTCAGGGCTCCGTTGAAACAATACTCCTGAAACTGCAACCACAGAAAATCATATTACCTCATTTTCATCCGAGCAAAATTAAGGGTTTTATTTCTTTCATTTTTTTTAAAAACCATTGATTTGAATTAGTAATCATAGTCCGGCACTTTTCATAGTCCGGGCTCCATAGAGACACGATAAGCGTGAACCAATGTTTCGTGAAGAGTCAACTTAATCGCTTGCCCTATTGTTCACCATTTCCCGACTGTGAGCCCGGAGACTATATCCCCTGCCACCCCGGTGATGGCCCCAACCTTGAAGGGTCAAAGATTTTCAGGCCCTATTTGATATGAAGAGGGACCTTGTGGTACAAAAGATTTGACCTTCGCCGAAAATCTTCAACCCCCTGGGTCCCATCGCATTTTGATAGAAAAAAATTTTGTGGGGCTCAGTGAAACCTATACAGATGAGCATGTTATTAAATATGTGAGAGCACTTTGCCCTGTACTACTTTTGTTTGGGGCGGGGGTTGGGTCAGAGATATAGCCTCCGGGCTCCACAGTTCGGGTACAATGGTGAACAAAATAAGGTAATCGATTCAGTTTACTCTGCACGCCACATTATTTCACGCTTTATTCCGTTTGTCGTCTATGTAGCCCGACTACGATACCTTCCGTACTATGATTACTTTCATACCGGGATTCACTGTGTTTGTGATTTTTTTTCTTTTCTGTTTTTTTTCCTTTTCCTTTTTAATTTTTTTTGGGTGCGGAGAAGCAATAATCTTTTTAGTGTGTGTGTGTGTGGTGTGTGGGGGGGGGGGGCTGTCATAGCAGCTGACACGCCGGACTCTTAATCCTTTGAACACGGCAAGCGACTACAGTCCTCAAACGTCAAAATTTGTCAAATGTGATTCAAAAAGGTCAAAATTAAGTAATTTATAAAAGTGCATATTCGATCAGAATGAAAAAATGCCATCTACATAATTCCAAACAAAGCCTAGTCTCTGCTGATATTCTGTTTAGATGGCTTTCCAATGACCTGCAAGCATTTGTGCCGCCATCATAAATCCACTGACATATGTAGCTATATTACGGATACCAAGAATTGGCCCGTGTCCCGAAAGGGTTAAGGAACAGCAGCTGAGTTTTGCCTGCCATTGAACATGTGGTGGCACGTTCCACGCAAATCGTTCCCGCTTTCATTAGGCCCAGGACAGTGTTTGCCCAAATCAGCAAATCACGCTATAAAGATCAATTTTTTTTTTTTTTTTTTTTTTAATAATTGTAAATCGACCTTCTGATATGATTTTTTTCATGTCAAAAAATTGAAATTCCTTTCCTTTCTGTCAAACAATTTTTGAAAAAATCAATTTCAAGGTTTGCATTCCTCATACCACACACAGCGTCAAGGCTATTTGAGCGGTCCTATGGCAACTATACCGACAACCTGAGTGCCCGCGGGTTCAAAATTCATACCAATTGATTATCCGGGTCCATGGTACAATAGAAATGGGTATATAAAAGTTTTTGTGTTTTTTTAAGCCCCAAATTGGTGATCTAGATGGCCTAGAAGATGAGTTCAGGAGTAAAAATGAGGGTTTTTTTGTTTGTTATTTTTATACTTTTGAGACTCCGCTGCACCTGTAGAAATTAGTATTGGCCTACATATGGATTTAAAAACAATCGCATAAACACACACCAAAACTCACGCACACATACACACACACACTACAAGCAAAAATAAAAATCGGAAAAAGAAGGATCGAAATGAAATACACACACATACACACACCTTTTGCACAGCACTTGGATAATGTACATTGACTTCCAAATTGTTAGCGTGTAAGCCAAATCGTTTTATCCCCATATCAACAATGCGCCCTCCCATATATTCTTTTTAATCCTTTGAACCACAGCAAGCTATACGGGTAGTAAAAGTTTTTGTGTTTTTTAGCCCCCAAATGCGTATCTTAGATGGCCTAGACAGATAGTTTCAGGAGTAAAACGTGGGTTTTATTGTTTGTTTATTTTTACTTTTGAGACCGCCGCTGCACCATGTACATATGGATTTAAAAAAATGTACTATGGATTTAAAAAAATCGCATAAACACAACACCCGCCGCACACACAACACCACATATACACACAAAATAAAATGTCGGAAAAAGAGGTAAGAAAGGAAGTACACACACATACCCACACACGTTTTAGGAGGCCAAAGTATTACAATAAACAATGGAAAGTGGAAATTTCTGGGAACAAGCGAAAAGTCAGAATTGGTGCAGAAATATGTGTCTCGAATACTATCTAAAAGTCCCCAAAATCCTCTTTGTGCATTTTCAGAAATATGGGGCCCAAGTTTGTAGCAGTGTAACATTACGAAATATTTCAATGGTCCTTAAATGTGTTCCATCCAACATTTTTGTCATGTCCCAGGGATTAAAAAAAGGTATATTTTTGCCCTAGTCATGGCATTTTTTTGTAGTTTAAATAACTATCTGGTAAACAAGGCTCAGTGTCATACTGGGGGTAAATTTCAGAATGGTCGATTCTTCTGAAAGATGTTGTCAAATTCTTCATCTAGTTGTACCTTCCACCAAATGAATATTAAAACAGGTGATGGTCATTACTTGCAAAATTACAACATGGCCAATTGTGATGGGGTTTCTACAAGGCTCTATGGTGTCCACTGCTCTGCTCTTATTATGTCCAATATTGACTCCATGTAGGTTTTGATTTGAATGCAACATTCTGTTTTTAATGACTCTACGACAATTTGGATCTGGTTTCAATGAAATTGGATCATTTTGAAAGATTTACCCCCGGATGACCTTGAATGATTTATAGGGTTCTTGTAGTACTTAAACTACGGTTGTAGATAGGGCAAACTATACCTTTTATTGATCCGTGGACAGACAAAAATGGTTTGGAACACATTTAAGGACAATTCACCTAATATTTTGTAATTTTACCCCTGTACAAACTTTGCCCCCTTATTTCGGAAAAAGCACAAAGAGGAATTTTAAGGGGCTTTTTAGAATGTTATTCTAGACACATTTCTCCACCAATCCTTACATTTTCAGCTTGTTCCCATAAATTTCCACGTTAAAAAAAACTAAATTCTTGGCCTATTTTGCAACATCATTCGTAAATGTACATTGACCCAAATTGTACTTGTAAGCAAAATAGTTTATATTTATCCTCATTGATATCCCCAAATTCCAACAGTGCGCCCCGCCCATCTATTCTTTTAATCCTTTGAACACGCAAGCGACTACAGGTATAGAAAAGTTTTGTTGTTTTTAGCCCCAAATTGCGACCTTATATGGCCTAAAAAGATGAGTTTCAGGAGTAAAACTGAGGGTTTTTTGTTTTTGTTGATTTTTATAAACCTTTTAGACCGCTGCACCATGTAAGAAATTTATGGCCTACATATGGATTTAAAAAAATCGCATAACACACACCGCACGCACACATACACACACACATACCAACAAGAAATAAATCGGAAAAAGAAGGTAAGAAAGAAATACCAAAAACACCCATACACACACGTTTGCGCTCATTCGTAAATTTACATTGACTCCAAATTGTAGCTTGAAAGCCAAAATAGTTTATCCCTCCCCCAAATTCAACAGTGCGCCCTCATCCCATATATTCTTTGTAATCCTTTGAACACGGCCAGCGACTTCAATCGCTCGACGGTCACATTTGTCCAATTTTGATTTAAAGGAAAATTATAATTTTACCAGTGCATATCAAAATCAGAATAAAATGGCATCTAATAAGTCCCAAAACAAAACAAGCCTAGTCTTTGCTGATATGCTTTTTTAATGGCTTTCCAAATGACCTGCAAGCATTTGTGACGCCATCTATCAAGCCACTGCATATGGCTAGATTAGTATACAGAATCTGGCCCGTGTCGAAAGGGTAAAATCCGCCACCGGGTAAGCCAGCCTACTTGGACTATACAACAAAAACACACAACCTTTAGTCTACGAGTCGAATCATTAAGTGACAGGAGGAAGATTTCTTTCTTGTTTCTTGGCACTTACAACTGTCCGAAAACTATACCGATCAAGATTTAATTTTTGGTCAAAATTTAAGTTCATCTCAATCTGGAATTTTATTGATTCTTTTTTAGGAGTGTTCCAGCTTCATGAGATTTTTATTTGGTGTAATTTGGTGTCTGGTTCAGGTGTTTATGGAATAAATTTCTGAGAACAGTTGAAAAAACCTGTTGGGCTAGTTTCGGCCATCCTGATATCAACACGTTTTACATCGAAAATCACTTCCAAGACATTCTTTATGAAATTAAAGAAAAAGTAGGGTATAAGAAATTGTCCTGCTTCTTCTTCTTGTGATATGAACATATTTTTAATCTTTATAATGTCGCAATTGCTATACATACATGTATCATGGGGAAAATTCCCAATTCCAAACAGTCTTGTTGTCTCAACTTTAACTCCAGGTTTCAGCAGAAGTTAAGAACCCCATAAAACACCCTTGTTTGAAAGTAAACTGAGACCTTTGAACACACCATCCTTTCTCCTTATTGCTCTTTGTTGAAACACTTTGCTTTCTTCATCATCTAATAACGGTTTAATTTTTTTTAATAAATGTAATTACACGATTAACACAATTGTTTGAGGTTGGTGTCGTGTAACTTTAATACTCACATCATCTCACTCATCATATCCTCCTGGCACTTAGAGGCAGTGGGGAATAGGTGAAGGGTCAATTTCCCCTCCACATTAGAGCGTTGTGCACACATTTGTCTCTCAACAGCCTTGTATACTGTAACATGTTACATTAGTTATCAGTCCATTTTCCCCAACATTTCCATGAATTTCATGATTATTTGGTCCCCGTGAGAGTTAGTCTCTCATTTCACCCCACAACAGAATAAATTTCTGGTTGTTTTCACTGACAAATAATATATTGAGTAGTTCATGCATGAATAATACATCACTCTGATCTCTACATATCTTTTGTTTTAAAAGGTTTTTTAACATCCTACAATGATGCTACAAGCCTTATTACTTTATTTTCCTTGAACCTTCATGTGAAACTGTCCCAAGTGGTATTTTTATCCTTTTGTTCAACTGAAAATATCTCCGCTTAGGGTCCATCCAATGATGGAATAAAAGCGAGGATTTAGCTTAGGACTTTTTCTAACAATACTTGACGTCAAAATATCTCTGGTCAAAAATGCACATTTTCTATTTTTTTAAAAAAATGTTTAGTTTTGACTTGCATTAAGTTTTTATTGGGACAGGCTATAAGATCGGTTGTAGACCACCTGCCGAGAACGTTTGGAAGGTTTTATTGGAACAAACAAGTACAAGAAAACCGCAGACTGTTTTACTCCTGCTACCTTAATCGTCCCCATAGAAAACCCATGCTTAGAATTGTCTGTTCTGGTCGTGCAGCGGACAGAATTACTAAATCATCATCTTACTTACCAAAGACGGCGTATTCGGCTTATTCACTTTCAGGTGTGTCTAATACTTGGTAAGATCGTTCCAAATATGCAAAAAACCCGATTCCGAAAAATTGGGGTGCGGTCTTTGCTGAAATGTTCCTCATTAATGTTTCTTTCAAGGTCCCAGGAAATCAAAATAGAATTGATGTGGTTTGTTCAAGTCTACCAGGGAGGGGACCAGGAACAATTTCAATATTTGGGTTGGTATGACATCATTGTGAAACTATTGAGTATTTTCAGAGAGTATCTAAAATTCCAGGTGACTGGTGTTAATCTATTCATGGCAATACTGGAAAATCAATGTTTTTGCACTAATGATGTCACTGGTAGTCTTTTTCTGTTTTTTTTCTGGCCCCTGTGTTATGGAATGGAAATCCTGTTAAAGATTTGGAGTAGGGGTTTATCATCACGCGTAAACAATGGAATGAAAGTATTTGTTTTCATCGTCATTGCTATTTAATGGGTAATGAAAAACCGTATTCAATAGCCAGCCCCTGTTGGTGGACAAGGTAGACGCATTCCAGTACTCTAAATACATTCACCTGTCATGATCCCTGTGCAATCGGTAAACAGGTCTCAAAATAATAATTAGGGCAGGCAAGGGCAATTTTTCCCATTTAAAAGGGCAAAACCAAGCTTACTGTTTAAAGCATAGGAAAATTTTTTTTAGGGCACCAGGCAAATGGTATGTGTGCCCCTAAGGCAAATGGCGTAGGTGCCTTAGGTGATCTTTTTGGAGGCCTGGTAACTGTATCATTGAATCTTAATTATTGTAGTCCTGGAATGTTTGCTCGTCCACCAACATGCTGGTGGCTGACGTCTATGAATACGGTCTATAGCCTGCAGATATTACCGCGCAATTTTCTCATACAGCAATATTGCTGTATGAGAAGTATAAAACCCATTGGCTTACCTTGTCTTATAGACTAGAGGGCGAACTTGTTTACATTGCTACGTTGTAATCAAATAATTTTGTATTTAGTTGAAGCTTTTAAGCTCCTTTAGATCACTGTGACTTTTCCTTTGCAGTCTGGACAAGATTGTAGATGGACTAACTAACTGCTGCTGTACCCTTTGGAACTTCACTCGCAATTGTATTCCCCAGGCGTTTTTTTGACACTGGAAATTACACCTTTATTTAAGTGAGGCTTAGGTTGTAACTAGAGGTCCTGCGCTCAAAAAGAGTCGTGTAAGGACCCAGTGCAATTTGAAGTTTGCTTATATTTGACGTTATCTGCGCTATGGGGAAATTGACGATGTCTCTAGGCGCTCACGACTATGTTGCTATCCTTCAGTCATGTCAAATGAAGCTCACCGATACGGACGACTGACACCTACTCTTGATCACAATGCCACTGCTACAATACGGAAGACGCCAGCAAACGAAAATTCACTTTAATCGTGAGCACCGGACGGCATGGGAAATGAATGAACATCCACCCGACACCAATTGGACATCTACAATTCTTTCTACATGCTCGTCCTTATCAGAAGATAATGTTTGAATAGAACTATTTACGCGTTTAAACTGGATGTCAGATGAAACACTGTTTGATAACCACTTTTCTCCAGTAAGTCTTGTAGTTCACATCAATGCAAAATTCACGTTAACAGGTTACAAGCAATTGGGAGTTTGAGCATGTATCTGCCTTTGAACAAATTACCCTTCGACATACCGAAGCTATCGGTACTAACACTTGAGCGAACTGGTGTGCTAACTAAATTTATATGATAAAGATTTTACCACAATTGTATATACGGAACATGGATTAATCTTAACGGGCTCTGCCTCTACTGAATGCATCCCTCAATAAAGTTGACACTTTATTTATCTAACTTCGAAGTGGAAATACCTGTAGAGTTTGGGCATTCAGATAGAGTATCTATAACCGAATACCCCATCTGTCCTACTGGTTGTTCATGTAAACTGCATTTTCAAAGATTTGAAATCAACTGCGAATTGGAAACGAGTAACTCCCAACAATTACTTCTAATATACACAAGTCCAGATGACGTTCCAACCACTGAATTATACACCGCGTTGATTGGATCCTCCAGACAACTTGAAGAAGTGAGTCCTGCCAGCTTTGCACAGCACAGAGTAATATGAGTCCACAGCCACCGGGGCAAATTTTCTCTGCATTTCTTCTTCTTCTGTCGGGTTTAGTTGATTAAATCTCTCCAATTTTTACCTGTTTTTTTGTTTCCATCCTCCCCTCTATCAAGCATGATGTCTTGCCATTTGATACCAAGATTGATCTATATGATTCGGTTTTGACTGTTATTTCGTATTTTTGAGTGACTTTGAGTCACTTTGAAATTTCACCCAACGTCCGTATTCAGCCATAGTGTAGCACGCAACAGGGAGAGCCTATCCTGCCACCTGGTATATATGCACATTTTGTTCTGTTTTTGACGTTTTGTTGAGATTTGCTTCCAGTTTTTTGCATCTGCATCTACTTTTACTTGCACCTTGTTGGCTGGAGACCGCATTTTCGCACTTCCTACATCCTAATTTAGCTCAACGAGCTGCAATAAGGATCACATCCAAGGTACCAAGTCAATATTACATTTTTACTACTCGGTAAGAACAGGATTAGTAACCTCAGTGAAGATACTTTCAGTGGATTAGAACATCTCAAAGTACTAGATCTCTCTTCAAGTATAACCAGCTCTTGACGATCAAATCGGGTACTTTCTCAGAGGCATTACTCTTGAAACAACTATTTTTAAATTGCAATACGTTATTAAACCTCACAGCTAGTATGTTCCAGGGTTTGCATAATTTACAGGTACTGTACCTTAAAGAAAATAATATAACTTTACTAAGTCCGAATTTATTTAACACAAATTAATAGCATTGGAGTACTGTCGTTAGCAAAAAACAACATTATTCATTTGGATGGAAATGCATTCCCAAATAGCAATATATTGAGGACCTTAGACATTGCTAAGAATATACTTACTTCTACACACAATTTCGGCATCCTAAATTATTTACAACTGGTATCTTTTCATCAAAACAAACTCACGCTTATCAATGCATCATTCTTTAGTGCTAAGAATTCTTTAAAACTCTTAGATCTTTCAAATAATAGCATTTCTTCCATTGATCCAGATGGCTTTGAAAACCTTACCCATTTGAATGTCTAAATTTAGAAGGAAATCGGTTATTTGACATACCGGTAAGTCCATTTCTAAGATTGAGATATTTGTTATTGCTAAGACTGGATAACAATAGCATTAAAACACTTGAACCTTTTATTTTTAGCGGTCTTATTAATTTAAAAGAGCTGTTCCTTAATGACAATGAGTTATCTAACCTGCCAGTAGGCCTATTTGTAGGATTTAGTGATTTATCGGTTTTAGGACTGCACAACAATAATATTAAAACACTTGAACCTGGTATTTTTAGGGATCTTGTACATTTGTCAAAGCTGTACCTTCACAGTAATGAGTTATCTAACTTGTCAGTAGGCCTATTTGTAGGATTGAGTGATTTATCAGTGTTAGGACTGCATAACAATAATATTAAAACACTTGAACCTCATATTTTTAGGGATCTTGTTCATTTGATAGAGCTCTACCTTTATGACAATAATTTATCAAACCTGTCAGTAGACCTATTTGTAGAATTAAATGATTTATCAGCGCTACTGCGTAACAATAGAATTAAAGCACTTGAAACTGGTCGTATTAATTTGAAAGAGCTGTACCTTAATGGCAATGAGTTATCTAACCTGTCAGTAGGCCTATTTGTAGGACTGAGTGATTTATCAGTGTTAGGACTGCATAACAATAATATTAAAACACTTGAACCTGATATTTTTAGGGATCTTAAAAATTTGTCAAAGCTGTACCTTTCTGGCAATGAGTTATCTAACCTGCCAGTAGGCCTATTTGTAGGATTGAGTGATTTATCAGTGGTAGAACTGAATAATAATAGCATTAAAACACTTGATCCTCATGTGTTTAGGGGTCTTGTACATTTGACAAAGCTGTACCTTCACGGTAATGAATTATCTAACCTGCCAGTAGGCCTATTGTAGAATTTTATGATTTATCAGTGTTAGGACTGCATAGCAATAGTATTATAACACTTGAACCTCATATCTTTAGGGATCTTGCTCATTTGACAGAGATGTACCTTTATGACAATATGCTATCTAATCTGCCAGTAGGTCTATTTGTAGAATTAAGTGATCTGTCGGTGCTAGGAATGCGTAAGAATAGAATAAGATCACTTGAACCTGGTACTTTTAGGGATCTTGTTCATTTGACAGCGTTGGATCTTTGTTACAATAATTTATCTAACCTGCCAGTAGACCCATTTGTAGGATTGAGGGATTTATCAGCGCTTCTATTGTGTTACAATAGAATTAAAGCACTTGAGCCTCATATTTTTAGCGATCTTATAAATTTGACAGAGCTGGACCTTTATGGAAAATGGGTTATCAAACCTCCCTGTAGGTCTATTTGTAGAATTAAGTGATCTGTCGGTGCTAGGAATGCGTAAGAATAGAATAAGATCACTTGAACCTGGTACTTTTAGGGATCTTGTTCATTTGACAGCGTTGGATCTTTGTTACAATAATTTATCTAACCTGCCAGTAGACCCATTTGTAGGATTGAGGGATTTATCAGCGCTTCTATTGTGTTACAATAGAATTAAAGCACTTGAGCCTCATATTTTTAGCGATCTTATAAATTTGACAGAGCTGTACCTTTATGGCAATGAGTTATCTAACCTGCCAGTAGGTCTATTTGTAGGATTGAGTGATTTATCAGTGTTAGGACTGAATAACAATAGCATTAAAACACTTGAACCTCATATTTTTAGGGATCTTGTACATTTGTCAAAGCTGTACCTTTATGGTAATGAGTTATCTAAAGTGTCAGTAGGCCTATTTGTAGGAATGAGTTATTTATCAGTGCTAGGAGTGTGGAACAATAGCATTAAAACACTTGAACCTGATATTTTTAGTGATCTTGTTCATTTGACAGCGCTAGATCTTTGTGGCAATGAGCTATCTAATCTTCCAGTAGGCCTATTTGTAGGACTGAGTGATTTAACAGTGCTTCTATTGCGTAACAATATAATTAAATCACTTGAGCCTGACATTTTTTCCGATCTTATAAATTTGACAGAGCTGTACCTTAATGACAACGAGTTATCTAACCTGCCATCAGGCCTATTTGTAGGGTTGAGTGATTTATTAGTGTTACGACTGAATAATAATAGCATTAAAACACTTAAATCTGATGTTTTTATGGATCTCGTACATTTGACAAAGCTGTACCTTTATAGCAATGAGTTATCCAACCTGTCAGTAGGCCTATTTGTAGGATTGAGTGATTTATCAGTGTTATCACTGCATACAAATCGCATTAAAACACTTGAATCTGATATTTTTAGGGATCTTATTCATTTGACAGAGCTGTACCTTTATGGCAATGAGTTATCTAACCTGCCAGTAGGCCTATTTATAGGATTGGGCGATTTATCATTACTAAGACTGGGTAATAGAATTAAAGCACTTGAACCTGGTATTTTTAGGGACCTTGTCCATTTGACGGGATTGGATCTTTATGACAATGATTTATCTAACCTGCCAGAAGGCCTATTTGTAGAATTGAGTGATTTTTCGGTGTTAGGACTGCATAACAATAGAATTAGAGCACTTGAATGTGGCATTTTTTAGCGATCTCATTAACTTGTCAGAACTTTACATTAATGACAATGAGTTATCTAACCTTGCAGTAGGCCTATTTGTAGGATAGACTGATTTATCAGTATTAGGACTGCATAACAACAATATTAAAACACTTGAACCTGATATTTTTAGGGGTCTTGTACATTTGACACAGTTGTACCTATATGGTAATGTGTTATCTAACCTTACAGTAGGCCTATTTTGAAGAATTGAGCGATTTATCAGTGTTGGGACTTCATAACAATAGCATTAAAACACTTAAACCTCATATTTTTAGGGATCTTGTTCATTTGAAAGAGTTGGACCTTTATGACAATGAGTTATCTAACTTGCCAGTAGACCTATTTGTAGGGTTGAGTGATTTATTGGCGCTTCTACTGCATAACAATAGCATTAAAACACTTGAACCCGATATTTTCAGTGATCTTATTAATTTGACAGAGCTGTATCTTTATGGCAATGAGTTATCTAACCTACCAGAAATCCTCTTTGTAGGATTGAGTGATTTATCTGTGTTAAGATTGCATGACAATAATATCAAAACACTTGAACCTCATATTTTTAGGAATCTTGTTCATTTAACAGTGCTGGGCCTTAATGACAATGAGTTATCGAACCTGTCAGTAGGCCTATTTGTAGGATTGAGTAATTATCAGTGTTAGCACTGCATAACAATAGAATTAAAGCACTTGAATGTGGCATTTTTAGCGATCTCAGTATCTTGTCAGAACTTTACATTAATGACAATGAGTTATCTAACCTTGCAGTAGGCCTATTTGTAGGATTGACTGATTTATCAGTATTAGGACTGCATAACAACAATATTAAAACACTTGAACCTGATATTTTTAGGGGTCTTGTACATTTGACACAGTTGTACCTATATGGTAATGTGTTATCTAACCTTACAGTAGACCTATTTGTAGGATTAAGTGATTTGTCAGTGTTTGGACTGCATAACAATAGCATTAAAACACTTGAGCCCGATATTTTCAGTGATCTTATTAATTTGACAGAGTTGTACCTTTATGGCAATGGGTTATCAAACCTCCCAGTAGGCCTATTTTGAAGAATTGAGTGATTTATTAGTGTTGGGACTTCATAACAATAGCATTAAAACACTTAAACCTCATATTTTTAGGGATCTTGTTCATTTGAAAGAGTTGGACCTTTATGACAATGAGTTATCTAACCTGCCAGTAGGCGTATTTGTAGGATTGAGTGAATTATTGGCGCTACTATTGCATAACAATAGCATTAAAACACTTGAACCCGATATTTTCAGTGATCTTATTAATTTGACAGAGCTGTATCTTTATGGCAATGAGTTATCTAACCTACCAGAAATCCTCTTTGTAGGATTGAGTGATTTATCTGTGTTAAGATTGCATGACAATAATATCAAAACACTTGAACCTCATATTTTTAGGAATATTGTTCATTTGACAGAGCTGTATCTTAATAACAATGAGTTATCTAAACTGCCATTAGGCCTATTTGTAGGATTGACTCATTTATCAGAGTTAGGGCTGTGTAACAACAGCATTAATACACCCGAACCTGGTATTTTTAGGGATCTTGCTAATTTAACAGAGCTGTACCTTGATAACAATGGGTTATCTAACCTACCAGTACACCTATTTGTAAGATTGAGTAATTTACGGTATTAGGATTGCAAAACAATAGCATTTTAAAACCATTACAACCTGATATTTTTAGGGACTGGTTATTAACAGTGTCGGGCTCTTAATGACAATGAGTTATCTAACCTGCCAGTAGGCCTATTTGTAGGATTGAGTGATTTATCAGCGCCACTACTGCGTAACAATAGAATTAAAGCACTTGAAACCGGTATATTTGGCGATCTTATTCATTTGACAAAGCTTGATCTTCATGGCAACGAGTTATCTTACCTGCCATTAGGCCTATTTGCTGGATTGAGTGAGGTTATCAGTGTTAGGACTGGATAGCAATAGAATTAAAGCTCTTGAACCTAATAGTTTTAGGGATCTTGATCATTTGACCTGCGTGATAACGAGATATCTGAATTATCTGTAGGCTTATTCGTAGGACTGGTTCATTTGTCACTGCTAACACTAGATACAAACATGATTGAAGCACTTAAATACGATATTTTCAAGGATCTGAATAACTTACTGTATTTATTTATGGATAGAAATATATTTACTGAACTTCAGGTTAGATATTTCGTAGGTCTAAGAAATTTGATATGGCTAAGTGTAGATGGAAATATGATTAAAACTTTAGAAACTGATGTTTTTGGATGCCTTACAAGTCTTATGATACTAACATTGACAAACAACAAACTTACAAGACTTCCTGAGAACTTGTTCAGAAAAATGCCCGATTTACTTCTTTTGAACTTGAGCAATAATGAGCTTAGTAGCCTACATGATAAAACATTCTACGGTTTAGCCAAGTTAAAATGTTTGAACCTAACAAAAAACAGAATAAGTGAAATATCAAATGAAACGTTCTCATGGCTTGGAAATGAAACTCTCGTATTTGTAGATATACCAGCTGTATGTCACTGCTTTGCTAACAAATCACTAGGCCATCGATGTATTCCAAGTGAACCCCTTTCACCGTACTCAACATGTGAACAACTCCTACCCAATAAATGGATCAAACGGTTTATATGGATTACATGTGTAGGTACACTATTTTTAAACCTACTTGTTTTTATTTGGGGACATTACAAACTCAAAAAAAGATTAAAGCAAGTGGCGCTGATAACAAATGTTGCTGCAGTTGACTTCCTCATGGGCATTTACATGCTAACAATAGCCTCTGCTGACCAGTACTATGGGCACAATTTCCCTCTTCAATCCAAAAATTGGCGAAACAGTGTCTTATGTAAAGCGGTTGGGGCTTTGTCTGTGATTTCGTGTGAAGCGTCACTTTTTTCATTACACTTATTAGCGTAGAGAGATTTTGGTTTTTTCGAAAAATAACTGCACTGCAAGAAATAGATGATAAGAAACTCTTTGGCCAGAAGTCCGTCATAGCTTTAACAGTGCTAGTATTTGGAGTTTCCATTGCCCTAGGCATCGTACCAACTATTTTACACAGTGACGACATTTATGAATTATCTGAAGTATGTATTGGATTACCACTGGCTAGGACTATCACAACTGAAAAGCAACATGAAAATATCTCAATACCAGTTTTAGCTCTAGATGTAATTCTTTCTTTGAAGTATGAAAACGTAACAATAACTGAGAGGCAAGCAGGCACCTTTTTTTCAATCGGACTCTTTGTTGGGTGGAATTTCATCTGTTGCATTACCATTGTTGTAGCTTACATTTTACTTTTTGTTAACATCAAAACAACAAAACTTCCGAGTATTAAAATAATTGCGCGAATTATTCTGAGTTATGCCCTACTCACGATGACGGTCTTAATGTGTTGGATGCCAACCATTATCCTAGGTATAGCAATACAGACAGGACGGATGGAATTTCCCCGAGTCATATTTGCATGGTTTGCTGCGTTTGTGTTGTCCATCAGCTCAGCAGTAAATCCTTTCTTCTACTTCATTTTAAGTCATTTGAAATTTAAATTAAATGAGTACATGGAAGCGTTGGCAAAACTCAAACGACGAAGAAAATGGGAGAAAAAGAAGGAAGCTGCTGAAAACAATCCAGAAGATCAGATGTGAAATTGAGTTTAGACTTTAAAATATAGCCTACCATTTGATATCAATGATTCAGGCCCGTAACCAGGATTATCAAAAGTGGGCCCTTTTCCCATAATGTTCACCTTTTGAGGGGCGAATTGTCGTTTTTGTGGACTTTGTAACCAATTTTTCGACCTTATTTTAAAAAAGTCAAATAAACACTCTTTAGGCAATGTCGTCATTTGGTTTACCAGGAGGTGTTTTGAATCAATCCCATAATGCATGGCAATGTGCCTACACTGTGCTGTACTAAGCACATGTCAGTACTTAGGGATAAAAAAGTGTTCAAGAAATTTAAGGACAACAAAACATTTCATTATCATGTTAAAAAAAACCCAAGTACCGGTGTGAAAGCAGATATAGTCCGGCGGGAGCCACAGTCCGGGCTCCATAAACGATAACGGAATAAATCTTGAAACTAATGTTGCGTGAAGAGTCAACTGAATCGATTGCCCTATTGTTCACCATTGTTCCCGGACTATGAGTACGCCGGACTATTATTACTTCTACACCGGTACTAGCATTTTGGGGGCTAAAATGAGAGTAATAGTCAGGGTTTTTGTGTGCAAAGAAAAGGATTTTTGTTGGATCACACGTAAATGGTCGAAATCTGAAAATACTACCGCAACAATCACCTGACGAAGACAACGAGTACATGTTGTGTGTGTGTTTGTTTTAAAGCTGTAGAATTACAAAAGAAACTTTCTCTTTTAAATTTGTTCGTGTTGTAATTGATAAAGATTTATCTGTATAGGCAATCTTAAATGATAACTTTCTTTTTCAACGGTGTTGACAGAGCTGATAAAATAATTCTTTAGAAAAGGAAAACATTTGTACTCAGTAAAATGGAAAATTTTCCATTTGATTGCAAATGCTGAAATTGTCAACTTGAAGAATCCAATATGCAATTGAGAAGCTTTTCATTTAAATCAATTATTGGAAAAGAGTTCCATATGTACCCTTTAACATTCCACAGGAAACAAATTATTTTTTATTTATGGCCTAACACTGATACACACCCTACCATGAGGCCAAAAATAAAAAAGAACTTGTTACACGTACAACTTTGAAGGGGTACATATGGAACTCTTGCCCAATAGGGAAAGTGAAATATAAAATCATTATTTTGTAAAATAATAATAATGCAAACATTTTTTTTTCTGTTCCATTACTGTAACTGAGAAATGTAAGCGTGCCTGATAAAATACACTCAAAAATGATTTTCTGTATATACTCATTAAAATTTCGTTCAACTGGGTTGCATTTAATTTTACTGAGTAATTTTGTTATCACTAATCATGTTAATTTAATTGAGATAGCTCAAAATGTTTCAATCAGCACAACTCATAATAATTTTGTATATGTACTCAAATCACACTACTTTATTCCGGGACTTTATTATGCCTATTTAGTAAGTGCATAAAGAAGTTATCAAATTAGTCCAATTATTAATCAAGCTGCTGAAAATAGGTGGGGAATAAAGACAAAAGAGGGAAAAAGAATGGTTTGAGGTACTATGTGCATGCCTTTTATTTACATTACAATAGTAAACTATAGCTGCGAATTGTAAAGCTCAAAAGTGCGTATTTTTTCATAAAAGAATTTCCCCATTGTAATTTAACGGCGGAACTGGAAACGCCAAATTTATGTCCGTCCATTGTGAAAATAGTTCCACCTCACGAAGATGACCTCTAACTTGACTTATCTGAACCAACGGAACAACTAATGGATGAGCGTAGACACGTACATGGGCCATGGCGCTATTTCCCGGCTATTTCTTATTGGAAGGCCGTTTCCAGCAGCCGTTGAATTATTATCGGGATCTCCGATATTAATTATCCTAATTACAAAATTCCTTCTTTTTACGACACATAGACATGTTCGAGCTCTTCCATTCACAGGTATACATGTAGTTTACTAGCCAGGTACCAATGCAACTGTGCAAAAATCTCAAATTTTTGGAAAATTGGAGGCGCTCTTCAAAAAAATGTGCTGTTATTGCTTTAAAGGGAGATTACGCGATCCTGAGTCTCGTTCCACCGACTTACCTGAATAAGTTGAGATTTTTATATCATATGAACGGTTGACCTAAGTATAGTATGTGTGCCTATTTTTTTTTTTTTTGCTTGCAAAATTACTACTAATTTACTATGGAAGAAATTTGTAATTTTGTACCGTATTTTCTGTCCATAAACGTACAGAAATTATATACAGTGCACACCTATGCCACAATTCGATGCAAACATTTGATCATGGCATCAAAACGCAAAGACAGAAACTGAAATTTTGGAAATAACCCTTTCTCGTGCATATCTAGTGAACCATAAATGGAATCATGAAATACATCTTTAATAATGTAAGCAAATCTTAGACATGTAGGACTACCTAACTGGGAATTGAACTCTGGACCCTTTGCTTATGAAATAGTAATAATCAAATACTTAAACACAATACTATACGCTATACCTTGCAGGGAATATATGAGAACACTTCATTTATATGTATTGTTTTTCTTTCAAATTAACATATTGGGAATTAAAATGAACAAAATATCATATAAAACACGAATGGACTAATACAAGAGGTTTTTGAGCTGTTTATCAAAGATTTGAAGTGAAAATAGGATACTTAATTACTGCTTGTTTGTGTCCTTTTTGGTTTTACGAATTGTCTTTTTGTTATAACTTTTGAATTATAAACTGAATCTGGTTTAATTACAACTTTAGCATTCAATTAAGTCACAGCAACAAGTGTAAAATAATTGTTACTAAGTTTTAGCACAATTTACATTATAAACTTAAAGGTATGTGACCCCCAGTGTGACCCGGAGTGAAAGCAGAAAATAGTCCGGCGGGAGCCACAGTCCGGGGCTCCATAGACGATAACGGAATAAAGCGTGAAACTAATGTTGCGTGAAGAGTCAACTGAATTGAGTGCTCTATCCTTTACCGTTGTAGCCGGACTATGAGTACGCCGGACTATAATTACTTCTACACTGGTCATGGTCCGATTTTTCACAAGTTTTCTCTCACACATGGAAGCATTTCTCCATAAACATATGATTACGAATTTTGAGTGAAATCGGTCTAACTGTTTGGATAGTAGACGCAAAATGTGTAGGCCTACTAAATTGGCCCATAGGAATTTAGAGACATTTTTGTTCATAACATAAAAAAGAAACATTTCCTGGTCCTAAAATTTTAATGGGTAATGAGAAAAATATGAACTTTCTTTTGATACCAAATTCTCAATTTTGAAGGAACTAGGCGGTTCCCGGGTTTCGCGATCACCTGGGTTTCACGATCACCTGGCATGAATGACCCCAGGTTTGCGGTGCCTTTGACCTGGAATGAACTCTGATGACCTCGTCATCAGACCTTTACAATTTTTGGCATCATCAATAGCCCCCGCCCACAAAGTTTCGTCTGAATACACCAAAGTTTACCCAATTTGACCTCTGTGGACCTTGAATGACCCCTGATGACCTTGTTGTGACTTTTAAGAATTGTATCGGCATCAGATAACCAACCACACCCTCCAAGTTGCATGTCCTACACACCAACATTACTCATGGACCCTCCTTTGACCTTGAATGACCCTAATGACCTTGTCGATGACCTTTAAAAGTTTCTGCATCAATCAATTCGACCACACCCTCCAAGTTCATGGTAAACACCAAGTTTACCCCTTTAGACCTTGACCTTTAATGACCCCGAATGACCTTGTCCGCCCCTTAAAATTTTTGGCCTCCCCCCTGCGCGACCTTACCCTCCAAGTTTCGTGTCCATACACCAACGTTAACCCATTGGCCTCATTTGACCTTGAAGACCCCTGATGACTTTTAATCGGCAGACTCCATATGTACCCACATTCATATATGTACATGCAACACCCTTACAATGTTGTTATTTTAGTGCTTTATTCCGTTTTTGATCAAACAAGGCCCCAAAAATTAAAATAAATTTTTGTGCGATCATGAAATATATAGAGGGGGGTACATATGGAAGTCTTCCCTTAATCACCTAACCAATCCAACCTCCGTCTTCGCGTACGGTCAAGATGGCACCACCCACCAAGTTTCAGGAACGTGCAAACCTCGGTGTACGACGAGAAACCAATGTTGAACACTCCTTTGGACCTTGATATGACCATGATGCACCTGTCGTACCTTCAAAATTTTTAGCAGCAAAAATCGACCCCACCTCCAAGGTTAAATTTCCATAAACCAATTGTTTATCCCATTGGACCTTGAATGACTACAATGACCTTTGATCCACTAACCAATACAAAATCAGTCTTGAACGAAGGTCAAGGGGCACCCACCCACCCACCAAGTTTAAGGAACGTGCGACCCTCGATTCGCAGGCAAATAGGGACTGGTCCATACACCAACGTTAACCCCGTTTAGACCTCTTTGACCTTGACTGACCCCTGCGTGAACAACTAACCAATCAATCTCGGTTTCGGACGCGGTCAAGAGGCACCCACCCACCAAGTTTCAGGAACGTGCAACCCTCGGTGTCCGAGAAACAATGTTAAACCTCATTTGACCTTGAATGACCCTGATGACCTTGATCGTGACTTCAAAATTTCGGACATCAAACATCGACCCCACCCTCGCAAGTTTCAGTCCCTACACCAATGTTTACTCCATTTTCCTTTTTGATTTCCTTGTTTAATGACCTCGTATGACCTTTGTTGATCCACTACAACCAATCAAATCAGGCTCTTTCGTAGGCTCAAGGGCCACCACCCACCAAGATTTCAAGGAACGTTGACGGACCCTACGGTCTCCGAGAAATTAGGCGCGGTCCATTTGACATCTTTTGACATCAAAGGACCCCGATGACATTTGATCCACTAACCAATACAAACTCAGTTTTCGTTCGGAAAGGCGGCACCCCCCCACCAAGTTTCAGGACCGTGCGACCCTCGCGTTTCCAGAGAAAATAGACAGGGTCAGACACACAGACCAGACAGATAGAGACCGATAGACAGACAGAACCACCGGTATAATATATAGATAAGGGGGTGTAGATCGGGGTCACTCACCGTTAATATTAAGTTGTTTGTGAGGTTAAAATTTCTCAAATGAAATAAGTTAAGGGTATTTTGTTACATATCAATTGTAGGCTATAAACGCTATAAAAATCATCGACTTGGGTATTTACGATTAATCATTTTTGAGTCACAATTAACAACAACAATGGTAATGGTTACCACCCTCTCTAGATTTTTTGCACCCTTCCAAATCGCCCTTTTCTGGTGCCCATGGACTAGACTATCCCCAAGTCTCGGCTCTGTCTTTCGCTATTTAGCGAACAGTGGTTCAAGCCACATAAAAATAGTTTAGAGCAATGAATAAAAATTGTTGTAATGCGACAACATGGTATAGGCCTTTCCTAATATCTTACTGCCGAGAAGAAGAAGAAAACTACGCGAAAAACTGCTGTTGTTGCCAAGTGCTTACAAAAATGGCCTTGGGACAGCGAGTCCTTCATGACCCATATCTTTTCTTTAACACCCGACAATTCTATGAAGTGTGATTATTCCTTATGAGACGGGCTAGTCCAGAGAGGCTTATTTGTTTGATCTAAATCCCATGATGCCAGAGCAATGTGCGTATACTTACTGTACTAAACACATGTTCAGTACAAAAGAGGTCCCAACAGTGTAAAACACAACGATATTTTAATAATCATGCCTAAAACTTCCATAAGTACTAAAGCCGTTGTGTGCTAAAATGAGCGGAAAGGGAGGGTGCCGGGGTTTTTATGGTTAAGAAAGGATTTTGATGGGATCACTGACCCTATTGAGGTGCAATTTCCCAAACGGGGATTTGTGACGGAGGGATTGTGGGATTGACTCTAAAACACCCTCTGGGGCTATTCCAAATCATCTTACATCACTTTTTTAGATTTATGTTTGAAAGAAACAAGTCTATAGTCATGAAGGATTAACTATGCAGGGTCGTCGTAGTGCAAGGTGGATGGGAGGGATTTCTCATATTTTATCAGTAAGATTTATTCACACGAAAATATCTACGCATACACTGCGATTCTGCGATTTCTTTTGGGAAAGCGCGAGGGAGGGGCACAATGCCTCTGACGGGGGCACAATCCCCCTCCTCCCTCCTCCATGCTTTAAACCCGGTGTTTACTGAATAGTAATCTATAGTCCGCCGCGGAGCCAAAGACGGGCCTCCAAGAATATGGCAGATGTGTACGTACTGGCGAGTATAATTACCTACACCGGGTTTTAATAGTTAGGCTCCTTTATGCATATAGCCTGCGCGTTTGAGGTTAAGTCATCCAATTATGATGTATTTTGCTGCCTTGGTGGCAAGTTGTATAACCATTGTTGAATAAAAGCTTGAAATATGTATGTAGGCGACTATGTATGCCGCTTAGCTTATTTTTTGATGATATGGGTTATCGTTTTTGTTTTTTTCTTTGAAGTAGGACATGGTCCATTGCCATTCTTCCAGTACAATGATGCATTTCTTGACAGGATAACGCCGAGTGAGAATGATGTCAGAGATTTTTTAAATTTCCTCAAAGTTAAATGTCGGACTTGTGGACACCTGCTATCGCCATGTACGCATATGCCTAGCTGACGTGACCATTACTACCATTCCGCCAATGTGTTTGATGATTTAGAACTGATATCAATGGAGAATCTACACAAGACGTGTCGATATCTACCCCCCCCCAACCATTAAAAAAAATATTGTTAGGGGGCGTGGGAGTATATTCAAAGTTTGACCAAACATAGGAGCTTGAGCCATTCCTATTCCGGGTGTCGCAGTGCAGTCGGCGGCGCCACGGGGGTAAAGGGGGAATTTTCCTCCCTAATTTTTTTTTCTTGCCACTTCCCCTGGGCCGAAAGCAGAAAAATGACGAATTTTTGGGAAAAAGCCGTGATTGGACAAAAAATCACAAAATGTTTGGGAAAAAAAAAAAATCAGCGATTTAGCCGGCCAAATTGCGTGTCAAATCTCCACAATTTTGATTATTCCCAAGAATGCCACTTTTGCACTCCCCCAAATTCACTTTGATTCCCCCGGCCCCCCCCCCCAGTGGCCCCCAGCAAAAAGAGATCTCGGTTGCCGTCACTGGGTCGCGGCGCCATAATGGCCCAAATGGAATCGTACCGACTCATAGATCTACTTGCCCAACGGTAAAGTATAGAGCACTCGATTCACTCGACTCTCACGTATATAGTTTCACGCTTTATATTCAGTTGTCGGGACTTTTACACCGGAACAATTAACCGCGAGTTCTGTGTCATCCCCCCACCCCCCCCCCCCCCCTTGGCCTCAGCACCATATATAATAGACATGCCAAATCGTGTACCACGCCCAATTTTCAAGTGGAATGATATATTTGGCTCCACGAAGACTGAGCTCGTTGCGTTAAGGGTCTTTCCCGTTTTTTGTCCCGTGATTTTTAATTAAAACAATTATTGTTTGTATTTGCCCGCCCCACAGAGAAATTTCCGGAAAAATGCATATTTTTTTCCACTCACTGATTAGATGTTCATTTGAAGTCTCTTGCAAGCGAAGCCTCAGTCAAAGAGGATTGTTTAAAAGAATAATCCCGAAAAGGTACAGTTCTATCTGCGGTGTGAAGAAAACACTCTCAAGAGACTTCCTATTACATGATTCAGGTTCTCTTCTTTTGTACCCGTACCGTTTTACAAAATGCGAATGTCGCGTGCACTCTCCCGACACGGACACTGCGCCGAACCACATTTGCACTTCGCATCCACGAGAACCGGATATTTGAACTTCCGCATGCGGAAGTGCACACGGATTTTTGCACTTCCGCATCTACGCGGATATTTGCAGTTCCGCATGCCGAAGTGCACGCGGACATTTGCAGTATCGCCTAGGCGAGCATGCAAAGAAAACGGTCCAAACATAGTTATTCCATAAGGGCGTGAAGTTGCAGGGCCGATACGCCAGCGATTTTTTTTTTTTTTTTGTGCGGGGGGGAGGGCGGGCATTTGGAGGGGGGGGGTGGAGGGGCTTCGAAAAAGTGAGAATTTTTGCTAAAGCATGGCCCTAACAAACTTAAAAATTAAATGACATAAAGAGGGGGGGGGGAGATTAATAGCGCGAACAAATTTTTGGTTATTTAGAGAACCGGCGTTTTGTAACGCCCCCCTGGCAATATATTTGGTTTATATTTTTTGTATTTGTCTAACTTTTAGTTGCGCTTGCACTGATTGCGTGGCCAAAAAAAAACAAATCCATCGAGCCGTTTTTGCGTTTAATTAGCCATGGGGTCCCTAGCGAGCCCCCCCTTATGCAATAACGGAAGTGACCATGACAAAAATTAAAAATCTTAATAGATGTACTGTGAATCTGAATTTCATAAGGCACTACACCTAGTGACATAAAGCAAAGTAAATAAGTAACAAAAAATTTTGGAAAGTTTAGGTGCGAACAGTATAGTAATAGGGCCGATTGGACGTGTCATAATATTTATATACATCGTATAGCGAGTTTATGTGGAACCTTATGGTAATTATAAAAGTAAACTCTAAAAAAATATAATAATTGGCACGAGACATTTCTATGTGTGCCTTAATAGTTAAATAGTTCAATCCTTCTCCAATTTTAAAGCCCATATCAGCAAAAGTCTAGTTGATTCAGCTGCCGTAGAAAATGCAGAAGAAAAGAAAGAAACAAATAGTGTATTTTTCGCACGTTTTCACGCCAAAACTAAAACAATGTGTTTGCCCTCTAATTTTCTACTGAACCATTTTTTTGCATGTTTTATTTCTTAATTGTTGATGTCTTTGAAACAATCCTTTCTAACATGTGGTGGATTTCCTCTAATTAAAAATTACTTGGACGAAAGTCGCGAGTATATCGATGACATGGGTCCCTCGAGGAACCCCCCCCCCAATGCCCACTAACGGATGGAATGCTGACAAACCCTGATGCAGTTTAATTATTTGTAAGTGTTAAAAGAGTCCTGTTTTACTTTTGGAACATTTTAGCATCAAAAAGTGGACTTTATCGTGTCAAGATTTCTTTGAAATTTTGGATTCGCCCATCGGCTACCCGGTGTATCCAGCTTTCTCTTTCTCTGGAAGGACTTCTGCACCCTCCTCTTTCTTTCCTATCCAGTGCCACTCTTGCCCGAGGGACAGCATCTTTTAGCCTCCCTTCGCCGTCACCTTCCGTCCCTCCAAGCTCTACTCGTTAGCTCCCCCTTCTCGGTCCTCTTCCATACTTCCTCACACTCGATTCCACCTTCCTTCCCATATCCGCCTCCCGATGCTCTCTCCTAATCACCCCCCCCTCCATTTCTTTACGCCTCTTAACTGTTAGTCTTACGTTCCCCTCTCCTTCATTTTTTGATCAAAATTTGCTTTTAGCCCAAAAATTGGACCGTTGTGGAATTGGGGGGTGGGGTTTTTTAAAAATCCCCCCAAATTCACCAAAAACACCAACTGGTTTATTCACTAATAAACAACATGGTTTAATTTAAACAAAAGCGGCCCGTATTCTCAAACGATGGGTTTAAAAAAAACGAGTGAGTTAGCCACGCTAAACTGTGCTTAGCTAAACGCCACTGCTTTAAAAAACCGACGCGCTTAAATATTTTTAACAAATCGTTAGTAACCAATGTATTTCAACGCCCGTAAATAGCATCCAGCGAACTATGACTTATCTTCGCCTATATCATTACGTATGCGTGAACAATATTTATAGCGACAATGCCCCTTTCCGTACTTGTAAATGCAACGCATGCATGAAGCCCACGGGTAAATTTCAAGAATTTGTCGACCCGTTACGCAACGAGCTTTAGAATTTGTTCAATGATGGAGACAAAAGCCCGGGCCCTATTTAAAACTGTTATGTCGATTGTTGTTGTGCCGCAATTGCTATCATTCAATACTATAAAAGATAATAAACACGACCATGAAAATAGAAGCAAAGGGTATGGAAAAAAAAGGACCTGACCGTAATGAATTCGGGAGGAAGCGGAAAAAGCATTGCCAAAGAGTACGAAGAAAATAAAGGATCTACTGGTAACTAGGTAACTAGAGTGTCTAACCACGAATATCACCTAGAGCTGAACAAATATCAGCATTTGATGAAAACAGCCCCACTGAAGTTAAACACCCTTAAACTCCCATGGCCCCAACAAGTCTAAGTTTAACAATCGTTTTAGGCATGTTTAAAGATGTTCGGCGTAAAATTAAACAGGTTTTAAAGTTAACCAATGCCTTTTGTGAGAATTGAGTGATTTTAACGGGGCTTTTTAATAGTGTGGATTTAACCAGGATAGCGGTATCGTTGCAGAATACGCCGGCCAAGAGTTTAATTGCTTAAACATTAAACACCACAATTGACTTCACTTCTAAAACACTGCTAAGTCACCGTGCTTTCGAAAAGCCGTATATGCCCAATGATTGTTAAACGCACCATCTTCTTCGGTCCGTGAAGCCTGAGTCCACTAAATTAGTCTTTCCTTCATTAACAGTGAGTGATACACCTGCATTGCAGGAATCAAAAAGACTGAGAGGAAAACTGATAAAGTGCTTATACTTGCACTTTGAAAGGGATGATTAGGCCCCCCTACACTTCTCCTTGAGTAGAAAAACCCCCCCCCCCCCCCCCACATAAATATCTTAATCAAACCCCCCACAACCAACCCACCTGTTGGAGCTAGACTGATACCCAAATGGCAAAAATGCCTAAAGTTACTCAACTTGATAAGACTTCTTAACAGAGAGGAAGTTGGTCTTATCACTTTATGTTCCAGCTCCGCCTTACTGCTTTCGTCACGTGATTGGCCGTCTAGTCTATCCTCTCTACAAAGTTTTATTAGCATTTGAAAGAAGCGCACGGAAAAGAGTGGCGAGCAACGGACGGATCCCTTTATTTTTGTATTAAGGAGAATTGTGTTGAGTCAACATATTATCAATTCTATTACCTCTGTTGCCCACCATTTATTGAAAAATGTTGCATTCTGATTGGCATTTAAGGCTCCCATTATTCTGCCAATAATGCGGTCGCGAATTGCCATTTTCTCATTATATCACGCGTTTTCACGGTAAGTAGCAATAGCCAATAAAGGTGTGGCAGTAGTATTAGGCGGCTCAAATGCTATCCTCGGCCTGCGAAAAAAATAAAATAATGCCGACTCGGTGCCGCCCGTCCATTATTTTTTTTTCCCGACCGCGGAAACATTATTCGAAACCCATAAAGGATACTGAATCAACCCTTTATTCTTAATTCGAATCCCAGTATTGGTCACTTGCCTGGAATTTATCAATCCCTTTTGGACCAATATTAGATTTATTTAACCGTAGATAGCGTCCGTATTTGGGGGCAGGGCGGCGGCCCGACCAGGGTAAAATCATTAGAGATGGCGTGCAAAAATCATGGGGGGGGGGGGCGAAACAGTATTTTAAAATGAACTAATTTTGGTTAAAAACCTAACTAATAATTTTTGCGCGCCCAGAAGAAACCCTGTGTTTCCTAAATTTTGAAAATCTCGGGGGGGCGTGGGGGGGGCGAGCCGCAAGCACCCCCTGCGCGCCGCACATGCATTTTCTGGGGCCAATTTCCGTGACCTTGGAACCAAGACCAGAGCACTCATTTCTCAAGGCATTTGTGTCTTGGAAGGTTAATGAACAAATTTAGTGGGTGCGAGGTGCCCCTCGAGAAGCTGTGGGGGCATCCAGACGAGGGGGCGAAATTTATTATACAGGGGTCAAAAATGAAAAATGCTTGGACTGCCTGTAAAAAGTGTAACCACAGTGTTGTTCTTGTTACAAGGATAAAAAAAAGTCTATAGTTTGCTACAAATACTTACAACTTATGCAGTTATGAATATATAACACAAAAATCGTAAATATCAAAGCGTCATCACGAAAGGTTAAATCTCAAATATATGATCCCATTCTTCAAAAATGGACTCAAATTGTTAATCTTTCTCAGAGACTCCAACAAAAACATTTTGCAATTGAGATGAGAACCCCCCGTCGGGGGTGGGGAGGAGAGCAGCTTTCCCCCGGCCTCCACTGGTTACGACACTGAGATATTTGGATAGAGTAGAGAGCTTTGACTTAGTGCATAAAAATCAAATTTTACATATTTTTTTTTTAGGGACACCTGTTATGTGAAAATCTCTGTTTATTAATACTAAACTAGTAATATTATGCAAAAAAACTTTATCTTTCACGCCTTTAAGTTCATGTAAAAACAGTTGCCTAAAAATAATAAATAATCCGTGTTCAATGCACGATCGGTCACTGGCCACTTGATAATGGATAGACGTAACGAGTCTTTACAAAGAAACTTTCTCTTTCAAATATTGATTATATTTATATGCAATGAAATCGCTTCCATGTTTGTATTTGTAATTGAGAAAGCAAAACTAGCACGTTAAAACAACGAACCCTGTCATGTGCTTTTTTGCAGTTTTATATAACACCGGGAATATTGGCATGTTTCACTCTAAATTCCATGGATTTAAAAGTTCAATACACTATACCAGTGATCAACCCAAAAGAGTAAAAAATATTTGCAATTTGCAGGAGTAGCTAAAAAAAAGTGAAGGAAAGTCTATAGACTGTATCTATAGCCACTTACACATGGCGAAAAGGGAGAAAAACAGCAGTGTTTAAGATATGGATTTATAATACATCTAATGTGTTATAAGTGCCCGTATGGAGAGCAATGACAAAAAGAGCTATTTTGTCCCTTATGTGGTTGCTTTTGATCTTACAATGCAGGGTATATATGTTAAAGCAGCACAGCCACATTTTTTGAAGGCGCCCCAATTTAAAAGATTTTTTCACAGTTTGTTGGTAATTGTTAGTAACTAGGAGGTGAGTGGTAATGCTCAAAAAAATGAGCATTTTCATAAAAGAAGTGATTTTGTATTGGAATCGGGATCGCTGATTGTAATTTAATGGCGGAGTGGAAACGCCCAACTTGTCCGTTCCAAATCCATGACCTCTGGTCCAAAATCATAACTTTGGGACTGTGATGCAGGGACCAATCGTGGTGAAGATTAAATTTGTTTGTTTAAGATAAACTTAATTATTAACAGGCATGAGGCCCGGGCATGATGGATCTTTAGATTTTTCACTAAAACTAAATCCACAAATGCTGAATTTGTTCTATGTTACTTAGCTTCATATCAAATTAACTCTTTAAACGGCTAAATGGTAAACTTTAGTGTTAAAAATACAAGTACAAGAATTCAGGCTTTAAAAGTCCTGAACCTGGAAAACACTGAAAAATTCTCATGCCCGATGTAAATTATTGCTAATATTTTGGGAGTATTTGTTTTTAAATATTAAACAATCTGGATTTAACATTTGGATTTATTTGAATCGTTTTTATGGTTTTAACCAATCCTAAAAACATGAACTTTAAGCTACGGAAGAAGAGTGTTTCTTAGGCCATATTTGACCAGAATGTTTTCCTATATACCACATTTGTCAAATTGTTTACCTAAATAATTAACGTGACCTCCATCCTTTTTTAAAATCTACCAAGCATTTTTGTAACACGGATACCAACTTGAGAATTCGTATAAAGCATCCGATGCTTATTATTTGGTACCAGTGATAGCTATGGTCGCCTTTTCAATTGATACCAAATAAGTACCAACATACTAGTATGGCGTACAATGACCGTCATCAAGTCCGCAAAATTGCCATTTTCAACAGAAAATAGCGGATATCCAATTTTGCGTAAAAAAGCTAGGAATATGGATTTTCATTCGGTTTTCAGCTTAAATGATGGGCAATGATAGTTTTACATAGAGTTTTAGAGCATATTGTGCATAATATTTTAAAAAATTGCACCAGGAATACCGGTCCCTAACTCAAATAAAAATGGGAAACTTGGGAGTTCTAAAATTTAGAGGAAAAGGGGTATATTTTTTACGTCAGCAAGGACCGCGGAATCACGAAAAAGGGATAATCTGAGCATCTGTCTCCGCGAAATTTAAAAAAAAGGGGCATTTCACAGAATTGATCGTGGTCGATACAAACTTTTACAGAACCATTGTTTATATTGTTTATCTTTGTTGCAGTTTCATTTCAGGTAAAAAATAAGTATAAAGTATTGTAATACATCCATTCGGGTACTATCCTTCTGGATTTGATTGTATACCAGCTATTGATTAAATACAGAATACGCTCTCCTCCATGTTCACTTGGAATTGGGCAAATGGATCATGAAAGCATCCCGTCGTCGGAGGGGACGTTAAGCCGTCGGTCCAGTGTACAGAGAGGTCACAACTATTCCATGTAAATCGCAGTCAGTGTCGAATAATTATAAGAGTAGGGTGTAAACCCCTGGGATGTTCCCAAGTCCGCCCCAGCTCAAAAGCGGGCCATGGTTAAGGAGCGTCCGTATCATGGATACAGCGGCCCGGATCAGCACACTAGCTGACCAATCATGACAACCACCACGAGCCATTACCAATGACTTGTGGATACGAGCAAAACAATGTATTGTAATTAATCCCAATTAAAAACAGGATCATCTGGGGGTCCAAGCAGCACAAAAAAGTAATATTGATACTTCGTATGTTTTGTCTTAAAAATGTTAAATTATAAGAGTCAATTGAAAAGGGGTTATGAAAATATTGTCATTGAAAACATAAATGGGGGTATTTGTTACCCTGATTTCATCGATTTTGCAAAAAAGGGGGTAAAATCAATGAAAAATCATTGAAAAGGGGGGTTTTGAAAAAATGAAGAACTCTCGGTTACACTTTCTATTTTGAGTTGAGGGACCGGGATTGAATATCCTTGGGGGACCCCTTACCTTCAACTTTGCGAAGGCATACCTCACCCCGGTGGAAGGGTGCTACCTGCACATTTTCCCCCGCTAAAATGAATGGAAAGGATGAGAGAATGCATTTTACCTACAAACTTTACGAAAGCTTTGGAATTTTAGCCGACCGCAGCAAGTAGAAAAAATTATGAAGGGCATATAAATACCCTAATGAATATTCATGAGCTATGATACTAATTCAGGAGTCAAATTGTAGTGAAAAAGCTTATTTCCATACAAAAAAACTCATCCCCAGAGTAAGCCCCGTAAAACCTCATAGCAATTTGCAATTGACAGGAGACACATGTAATGAACAATTGGTTAAAAGGAGTGATATTTATATGCACAAAGAGAAGTCTTTTTGTAGTTTTAATGATCCAGAGGCGATATCTTCTTGAAAGTTGGGGAACGGGACAGTGGATCACAAAATGCCCCTTTAAACTTTTGAACATTTATGAATTTTGAAAATTGGTCAATTTTTAGATCAAATGTCTGTTTTACCTTTTTGGCTACTGTGAATCCACCAGATGGGTCAAACTAAATTTTTGCACTTTCAGTGGATGTTGTATATAAAATTTATCAATATTGAATTTTTGAACACTGAGTTTTTTATTGATTGGGTGAAATTATTTTTTTACAATAATGCTTACCGGCCAATTCAAACATTTTCAATTTAGACAATCAAAATTTGACTTTTTCACCCACCTCAAATTAAAATTGAATTTCTGATTTAGAGAATAAAGGTACAACTTTGGGAACCGGTACTCTTTTTACAATGAATTGAAACTAAGAACAAGGCTGGAGGCACATGTGGTCCAGTGGATACAACGACCGACTCATGACACAAAGGTCCTGGGTTCGAGTCCTGCTGAGGCCAACCGGTACTCTCTTTAACGAGGCTGGAGGTATCAAAATAAAATCGGTCAAAATTACAAAGGTGGTAGAAGCAGGAAGGATGTGGATTCTGTTAATGTGAGATTTTGACTCAAAATCATGCTCCAGGAGCATATATATTAACATCTCATAATGGTGGTGTTCATGATTATGTGCGTGCTTTATTCTGTTAATGGATTTATTAAGGTATTACAAAACTTCTGCCAGCTTAGATTGTGTGGTGTCTGTCTGTAGGCACTCGTAATCTAAAGGTCACGGGTTTGATTCCCACTTTAGGCATAAAACTTGTCTTTACTATATTAGAGTTGGAGATTGCAATGAAAACATCACAGATGGTGATTGAAGTAGAAAAGTGTGAATAGCTGCTTTATGAAATAAGCATTCTGGAGACATTATTTTGGGCCATGAATTCACATGTGGCTGTAATTCTGCAACCCCCCCCCCCCACCCCAATTTACGCAGTATAAATTTTGATATCAGATGAAGGACGGATTTTTCTCATTATTATCTTCATGAAATTTCAGTAATGAATAGGCTTGCAATGTGCAGTTATCGTTCTATTATCAAAACTGCAAGTTTGTTTCCCACGCTACTTGATGGTAAGTGTCTGCAGGTGGCAGCTCTATTCAACTGCGTGAACAATATACACCTAAATCGAAACACCCACCTTTAAATATGGTGCAATATCCTATGGAATATTTGTACATGTTTTTACTTTCAATGCCGACCTGCTTATTAAAGATTCTTGTGCGTTTTGGAAAATTCGTCAAAATTGACATTTTTTTATCACTGCAGACCTATAAATATGTTGAAATGGAATATCCATGAACATCTTCCAAGCATGTGGTCTGTTCTGAATAATACCCTGCAAAGGAACGGCCAGTGTTTTGACTTTAATCATTATAGCGCACAAATTGCATAATTGCTAGACCAAGGGCAGTGCGGTGCCACATGGGGGAATGGGGGAAAAGGTGGAGGATGGGAGGAAAGGGTGGAATTTTTCCCCCTCAATTTTTTAGGCCTGTTCCCCCAAAACACAAGAGGAATGTCCCCACCACTGACCAAGAGTGCGGCCTTAGTAGTAATGTGCATGCTTTCCGAAGTTATATTGTTGCTTACATGAAATGTGAACCTGAAACAGAGTCACAAAGCATGGCTTTCGCCAACTCATTTGTTCTTATTATTTCGTACCACGCACTCTAAGCATTTCTTGCAAATTTATATTAAATACATTACCCGGGAATAGTCTGGAGACCTTGCGAACTAAATAGAGCTACTTGGAGGTAGTGCAAATGTAATGTTCCGTAAGGTGACACCACTTCTTACTGACACACTTATGCATCGAAAACCTTAATTGGAATAAACCACATGTATTCGTAAGGTTTCCGAATTCTTAAGTGTGTCAGTAAGAAGGGGTTAATCTTACAAAAACACCCATGTATCTGGTCCTGGAGCAGAGGTTAAAAATCGTCGCCCGCATCACATACTGTATTATTTTACCAAACATGTCCGAGACAAAACACCAATTCAAAATCTTACCGCGACATTGCATGTGTATACAGTAAAAGGGAAGATAAAGAAAAAATCTAGATGTTACTATTTTGAAAACATTTTAAAGTCTCCAATATAAACCTGAAATCCAAGCTTAAAAGTACAAGTATATATCTTAATTAGGCTACAAAGTTATGTCCGTATGTGAAATCACAAATAAGTTATTTGCCATTAATCAAAAAATAACATTTGCCAACATACACATAAAGAATTGACTATGGAGGAGAAGACCAAAAGGCCAGAAGTGGGCAACTCCGATAGATATAAAAAAAAGTTTACCTACCAAATACACAAGCACCAAAGAGGATTGCTGAGGCTATCCCTAACAAACACACAGACAAAACAATGTCAAAAAAATTATCCTCATGAGATGAAAATAATGTATATTGTTAAAATATATATTTACCGTAATTTTTTCAATGTATGTAAAAATAGATCACTATGGAAAAAGCTTGTTTACGAAAGGATTAAGAATAATGAAATACGTCAATAAGTCTGTATGTGAAATCATTTATTTTGGGATCGGCAAAAAATACAACGCTATATCAAATGTGTAAATGAACGGCGATTATTAAAAACGACGATAGGGAAATACGGGTTTGGGGTATGATGATTTTTAGGGGAAAAATGAAAAAAAAATCTATACTAAATCTAAACTAATTAAATAGGCATCCTCACATTTGTAAACTTTTGGATGGCAAGAATTCGCTGAATAAAGTACTGAGGACGAAATTTTGCAAAACCCCCAAAATGTGACAATATGACAGTATGTGATGCGGGTGACAAAAATGGGAGTCAATGAGGGAGGGTTGGTACTCAAATGAAGACGATATTTTACATTCATCTGGTTAATGAGATTAAAATATATCTTATTTAAACCAATATAAATTGGAAGCACCAACTGATGAATTATTGCAGTATGAGGAAACTTGCCAAGATTGTTCTTCTCGAAAGTACATGCATAACAAACAAGAATATAAATTAATTACCAAGTGTTTAGCTGCAAATTGTTCCAAAAAGTCATAAGTACACTTTTGAAAAACACATTTTTATCTGGCCATTTTATTGTTTATTGTGTGTGGGGTATGGGGGATGAAGGTATAACATATGAAAATGTGTATGAAGCCAAAAAGGAAAAAAAATCAATTCAAATTTTAGAAAATGTATTAAAGCAATATGGACACATGTGTTTGAAGAGCGCCCCCCCCAATTTCCAAATTTGATATTTTGGCACAGTTAAGTTGGTAAGTGTCTAGGCATATAGGCGATTTTGTAATTGGAATCCCAGATTGGACTTAACGGCAGAGCTGGAAATGCTACGATTATGTCCATCCATGATGAAATGGTGCCACCTTGAGAAAATAACCTCTGACTTGACTTGCCTGAACCGATTAAACAACTAATGGATGAGCGTAGATGTACATGGCGCTACTTCCCAGCTATTTCACATTGGAAGGCCGTTTCCAGCAGCTGTTGAATTATTATCGTTGAATTATTACCGATAATAATTATTCTAATTACAAAATTCCTTCGTTTGTGACACAGACATTTTCGAGCTTAACCATTCACAGGTATAGTTTACTAGCCAGGTACCAATGCAACCGTGTAAAAATCTCAAAATTTGTTGAAAAATTGGGGGCGCTCTTCAAAAAAAATGTGCTAATATTGTTTAAGTTAGATTTTTTAATTTATAAAATCACCGATAGTGCCTTTAATTCTCAAAATTCAAAATGCAGAACACCACCAATGGTTGTTCTTTTAAGTCCCATCTTTGTCCACAAGAGTCAACATCACTCTCTCAGTTGCCATTGGATTAACATACAAGTGGTGAGATATTATCTTGAAAACAGCTCAACCATGGCTCAATGAATGAGTGTGAACAATACAAAGAAAAAAGGGTTCAGTTATTGTAAAGAGCCGTTGTATTTTGTGCATTCACAGGAAAAACAGCATATATTGACAAATTAAACGAACAGTGAGTGGTCCTGTGTAATATTACGCGGGCTCTGATGTCAACTTTTTCCCATGATAAGGTCATTTCCCCAAAACAACCGTTGATGATGCACCACATTGTGAATATCAAGAATTAGTAGAGTTCACACACGACCCAGGTCTCTATTTCACAATGAAAATTGGACTAAAATTTCCATATTCCTACACACACATACAAATTGTCTAATTCCATGAATAACATGCTTGACTATTTCACTCACCTACCTACTTCTCATAATAGCACATGTCAATACTGGGCATGCAAATCTAAACAAACTAAATGGACAGTGCCATGGGGTTTTCAAGTTGTTCCAGCAACCAAAAAATATTTTCATCCATAAAAAATGTCCGAAGAAAATTTTAGTGAACACAAAATATGGCACTGTCTTTCAGGTAATACATTTTTCAGTAGTCACCCACCTAATTGTATGAGCATAATCACTATGAGTTACAATATGCTCATCCACCAAGGACACAGTTCAGTGGGTTGTACTTGTACAGACATGGACATGAACTGACCTTTTGTGATCTGGTATCATATACTCATACCTAAAAACCAGGGGGTATATAAAAAAAAAAAAAAAAAAAACTACTGAACTGTGCCAAGGGAATTGAGCTTTTACTAGTACTAACTCATAGTGAATAACTATCCTACTTAGGGTACAAGTTTAGGCGGTGGCGGCCAAGAAATCCCAAATTTAGATATCGTCATTGGTTTAACACATGAACTTGAAATCTTGATGAAAATTCATGAATTAGTTTTATGTTATCCAGCAATATTTTGCTATTCCAAAAACTACTGGAGCTGAAGAATCGACTCCATTGCAAGAGTTGTTCTTAAATGTTTATATGAATAATGGACGAGGACGTAAATGGGCCATGGTAACACCCAGAGGGTGTTTTGAGTCAATCCCACAATGCACCAGTTTGGAGAAATTTCACCTCAATAGGGTCATGTGATCCCTCAAAAATCCTATTCTTTACACATAAAAACCCTGACTTTAATGCTTATTTTAGCCCACAAAGCATTAGTACTTAGCGAATTTTTAGCATGATTATGAATGTCCTGTGGTTCTTAAAAACTTTCTTGGAACACTTTATACTGAAGTAGTACTGACACATTTTTTGTGCAGTTTACAGTAGCACATATTACAATGAATTGTGGGATTGATTCAAAACACCCTCTGGGTAACACCCCAAGCCCTTTACCCACGTGTCAAAGCACCCATATCGGTTTGTGTTTGAGTCATTTAATCTATTTGATCATTTGGGCGATGTGCTGTATGAATAGGCTTGGCCGCCACTGTAAATTTGGTTTCAAATATACACCCCTCTGGAATATCTAGATGGTGGATGCACAAGAAATCCCAATTTAAAGGCCATGGCCCTATCGCGAATAGCCTAGTCCCCAGGACACGCAGATTAGATATTTTACCGAAGTGGTCAAAAAATTGGTATGTCAGAAGAAAGCACTTACCCTGTGAAATTAGCCACTAAAAATGTTTGGTTTGGATGTTATGAGTAGGTGAAAAACATGCCCCCATTTAGGTGACCAATATCAGTCTTTGCGGGAGGATGCCATGGGCTTACAAAATCAACATTTTTTTGCTCTTATATTAAAACGGATTGAAATATTGCGTGAAAACTTGGGTATGGGGAGTCAAGGTGTCAATCCAATCAAGAGGAAAAATTTACAAGAATTTGGGTCTCCCTTTAAAGGTGGGTGACCCGACTATGATCGATTGTCATATGTTGTTTCTGCCTCACATAAAAGCATATCATCCAAAAAAATCCCAATGTACAATTGTGCCATAGGACAGTGTGTGTGTTAATAAATGTGGGTATATACCATTTGGAAACGGTTTGTTCATAAAATCAAAAGGAACTTTCTGGGCCTAAAATTTCACTGAGGTAATGAGACAAGGATGAATTCATTTCTTCTGATACAAAATCTCAATTTTGAGGGTACAGTAGTTTATTATGGTATGATAGATGTTATACCATAATGCAAACTCCTTATACCACTTGTAACCATATAACACGATGGTTGATACACTCTGCTTTAAGCCATCTTTTAACATTTCTGGATCAGCCACTGTAATTTCTAGACAGAATTGTTTGTAGAATTGTCACGTAATAGGATTCGTTGCCCAGTCATATCGGTTCAACAAATCACTGATCTGAAGATTGTAGTGCAGGGAATTCAAACCCTTCATTGTATTGCTTGCACTGTGATTTGTTTGGACTGAAGTGGTTGGGGAAACAATCCTATTCATGGTGGGCACTTCTACAGCTAAATCTATATGATACATGCTACAATCCTTACTTTTGCAACTGGAAGCACAAGGTGATCTTAAAATTGCATACATGTACTTTCTTGAATCAGTTCAGATTATAACATGAGGAAGGAATCAAAAGGGATGTGTATGAACTGAATTTGAACTTATTGGAAATTACTCTCTCTCTAATGTCAAGAATCCTATATACAAATACAGCAAGTAAACTTGTGTGATTCCCCTGGCAAAATGGGCACATGAGCTCATATGACCTTTGACCTTGGTCCATGACCTTGACATATGACATAATCATCCACATATGAAGGAACCCCTATTTCACCTACCCCAAGTCTGGTTTTCAATTGGACTTCAACTTTCGAAGACGACCTGAAAAACAAACACCTAACCAAAACCTAACCAACCAACTGGACATACATAACGGACAATGCCCCCCCCTATCGCAAATCCCCCTCTGCTTTTCAATCCAGGGGGATAAACAGTAGTGTCTAAACCCGATAACCCTAATATCTGTTTATACCGATTACAGATTTTAATTCAAAATCGGTTTCATTGCCGATTCCAATTTCGAGTTTTTTTTTTCTGCGTACTTTTTTTTGGGGTCATCATCGCCGTTTTCGACAGCCAACAGCTGCCAGAAAGTACAGCTTGATTTAGGTAACAAAAAAAATAGCGAAATAGTAACAAAAACACATCCTGTGTACATAAAATTATAAATTGTTTCAGTTTTGATGTATTTTTCACCGTTTTGTTGACCATCAGTTTTGGATACTATTTTAATTCAAGTTTGGACCTTTGATATTAATTTAATCAGTAAAGTAAATCGTAAAAATGAGAAATTTTGCTGAACCGTCAGATGATAATGATTAGGTCATAATAGGCCCGATTTCAAGAATACCGATCGTATCGGTTATCATTAATAAACAGAATTGGGTATCGCAGCAGACGTGCATGCAACGTCGGCAATGCTTTTGTTGTTGCCCGATGTTGAAACGTTGAAACATGTCACCGCATCTATACTGCAACTATAATATACGTGGCTGTCACTAACTATGATGAATTCAGCCGTCTTTTTACAGAACTTAGTGAATACATGAGATGCTCAATTCATCAGGGTCACTAATGGCTACACCCTAAAGTTTTCAGCCTTTATTGTCTCATATCTGAGATAGCACCAATGTTGAATACAATACTAAATAATGTTATTAGCCCCATACATTATTCATGAGATAATGGTATCCTTTTAGTGTTCAATCGGGAAAAGTCACTTACCAGGCCCGTAACCGGCATTTATAGGATGATTTTGTTCAAAAGGGGCCTTCCCAAAAGAAAAATTGGCAAAATTGACCCTTTTTACCAAAATGTTAAACTTTTTTGACAAAAAAAAAAACAATTAAAAACCAATTTGGCCTTTTTTAGATCACCCAAGGGTTGATGGGCCTGGTCAACTACCAAAATGTAGTGAGCTATTGACCCAAATTGATATTTTCTGTGTAATGTTTTGGACTGGCTTCATTATTGCAGAGCAAAATTTCTCGCAAATGATGAGATATATTTTAAGGTTCTCGTAAAATACTGGGATTTCCATAACAACAAAGAGTCTACTTGGATTGTGTGTGACCAATTTGGAGGAAATGCATGTGGAGGATAGAATTCGAATCAAAGCAGAACAAAAATTGTAAAATTCTTTGAAATTCCATTTCATCTCATGAATATGTATGAGGTTATAATAAAAACAAATAGCATAGTAAAATTTCAAGGAAATAGTGCACTATTAGCCCTAAGTAATGGTTACAAAGTTTTAGCCCATCACCGCTCACACTTGGATTTATCTATACCGTTGCATCCTTGCACATGCGTCACATTGCGTTCAAGCCTAGTAATGGGTGTGCAACGGAAAGAAAAGTAACACTATGGTGCAGTTTATTCCGTAATGGATAAAACATAAAGTGATTGTGACATGACTGTCAGATACAAGCCTACGTTGTGGATTTCGGAAGGCAGGCAAGAGAATTAATGTATAATAAACAGTTTGCACTAGTCCCCTGCAAACCTTTATATTGATACTATTATTTCCAGGGTTGTCATGGACTTTGGAATTCCCTGACTGTTGAGAATAATTGTCCTGTGTACTACTCGCAATCACTAGCAATCCAAAACCTTGGTAGTCCTCTTAAGATGTTTTTTCATTGAACATTGGGGTCAGGGGCGGAGCCAGGGTCGGTAAAATCACAGGAGGGGCGAAACATCATTGGGGGGGGGGGGGGAACAGGGGGGAACAGTCGACAAAATGAACTCATTTTGGTTAAAAACTCCCATTTTTGCAAAATCCCCGTTTTTCCTAAATTTTGAATCTCAGGGGGGTGGTTGCCCCGCCACCCCCTGGCACCGCCCCTGCTTGGGGGTCAGGAAAGCTTGAGGTTAAAGGTATGTAAGGTAAAGGTTTAATGACACACAGAAGGTGGAGTGAGCCCGTCCCAGAATGCTTTCCACTTGGGGTAAATTTCACATCAATATAAGTCAGTGTTTGAGACAGGCCGTACATGATTTTTTCTTGGGGGGTGCAGCATTTTCCCAAAGTGGACTTTTTCCAAAATTTCGACATTTTCACAATAGAGGGGGTGTAAATTTGGCAAAAGGTGTTACCTTTTGCCAAAATATTACCTTTTTGACCCGAAAAAAAGCCTAAAACCCCTATTTTCCTAGCTCGCTTCGCTTGCACACATCATTTTGGACCTTTTGGAATTTTGGAGATATGGGTGGGTAATCGCACCCCCCTGGATACGGCCATGTGGTGAGATCCCACAAAATACCTGACGTTTGGCACTGTTTTAATTAATAGGCAACAGGCTTAAGACCAGCAGCAAACAGTAGGTATTTGGTAATTTTTAGCATGATCATTATGTCTTATGGTTCTTAAACTTCTTGAATAGTTTTATCCCTAATTACTGACATGTGTTTGTGTACAGTACAATGATATAGGCACAAAGCAATGCATTATGGATTGGTTAAAATCCCTGTGTAATGACACAACACCACTACTGTGTTACATATTGTCATAAAAGTCAGAATTTTTTTTCATCATTGTTCTTGCCATCAGGAAAATAAATCCAGTTTCAAGAAATGGAGAAAACCTGTGAGCGAGAGCTTGGATGGACCAATACAAGGTTCCAGCCCAACCGCTTACACTATCTGCTGCCTCTTGAGGGTTAAAGAGGTTCTCCGAGTAAGTAAATCTAGCACTCTATTTCAACCAGGGGGGTTTTGAAACCAATCCCATAAGGCATACATTCTACCCATACTGTACTAAAAAAATATCAGTACTTAGAGGGATTAAAAAATGTTCAAATAGTTTAAAAAAATTTATCCCATAGGTTTCCGAATTCAAAAGAAGTGAGTCAAAGGGGTTGTGGCATTATCAAAAAAATGCCCGGCCCCTGGGTACCCCGGGATGGCCGGGGGACTTGTATCTACCTGATAAGCCGGGGAGTTGAATCCTTTTTTTCCCTGGGTTTTTGTTTTACCGGCGTATGCCGGGACTTGTTCATGGAGTTCATGCATGTCCAAAAAAAGACGGGACTTTGGGTTGGGACAAACGGCGCGCAAGTTTCTATCAAAAAAACGTATAGAATTATAAAACGGCATTTGCGTACACCTCTTCTGAAAAGTTGACTCTATAACCCGGAAATGAATCGCACAATCGGGTTTGAAGCATTTTGCAGCTTTTTCCCAGCTAGCAGGGGTCAGGTCTTGGCCGGGGTTTGACTTAAAAATGTTTTCCCTTCAGGGCCGGGACATGGCCAGGGAGTTTACATTTCCAAACACCCACCTCGTTTGCAGTCCCGGCCACCCGGGGCCCGGGCATTTTTTTTTTTTTTGGTAGGGATGCATTACCTTTCAGAAACACCTATAAACAGGGTTAGTTTGTCATGCTTCTACAGACAAATACAGTAAAATGGAATGCAAAGATCGTTTGAAGAGAGTTTTGGGCCCATTTAGGTGACCCTCCTTCTTGTGTAAGCCTTCTAAACCATTATCCGAATTCACAGTCACACAGAATAAAATGTAGCATCACATGACTTTAATTCCATAAAGGGAAGGCTAATTCATGACCCTCATGTCACTAATGGCACAACCTGCACAAAAGTGATTGTCCTTTCAACTTAAAAAAGCATCACAAAACTCTTCTTTTGCTTCCTGTTTTCTTAATGGATTCTTTTAGCTTCACAGTTTCTTTTTTTCAAACCCTCATCTTGCTCATCTTGTTTACTTCTCTTTCTCTGCATTCTAAGCCGAGTCTTCCGTCACTCCGCCTCTTCCTTTGTCGACATCGTTCTTTGTTCCACTTTTACTATTCTGAACTATATTGTAGAGCTGACTGTAGAGATCTAACACACTGACCTTTGGCCCCCAGGCAATGCAAACTTTACCGTCTCTGGTTCAACTAGATACTTCCAGAAATTCCATGTTGGTTCTTTGGCCCTGTAGATCTGTGACACAGTAAAAACTGGATGTTAGAAATTATTGTCAACACCAATTAGAGTCCAATTACGGTCTAAATACATTTGCAGTTGCACGTAGAAGCACACTCATGGATTTCAAAGGAATTTTTGTGTAAAATATTCACTCAATTCAAAGTAGTCCACCTACACTGCTCATTTTAAAGATACACTGCACATTTGGAAAATAGTGCACCATCAATATTTTATCATTGAAATTTTTGCATAGTTTGGTAAAGCTTATATTAGCCCAACCTGAATAATTAAGCCCAATCAGTGCCCTTATGGGTAAACACAATTTTACATTATGAAACTTTATTCAGCAAACCAAGGATCCTGGCATTAAACACAAGAAACACATGGCTGAGTTTGATTCTCTTCCCTCCGGTATCCACCCTGTTTTGACTGTCCTGTGACCTTGGGGCTTTTAATATCATGAGTTCCGTCTGTGAGTCATGTTCTGCATTTGTTGATCCAAGTTAGCAAACCCCCAAAATTAGGCTTAAAATTTGGAAATTGACAAATGTATTCTGTGGGTCCTGTGAAGCACAACTCAAATTTAGTATAATTATGTCTCGCCAACATGGACAGAGCAGATTCAAGGAAAAATACCTGGTAGGGCAGTGACGGTGCCAGGGGGGGCACTTGGTCCTCCCCAATTTTTTTCTTTGGCCCCCCCCCGCCCGAAAGAAAATGATGGTTTTTGACAGGCGGCCCAAATTAAACACACCAAATTTTGGTAAAAAATGGGAATTTTTGCAATTTTGGGCCAAATTGGTTAAAAATCTCTGAATTTTTGATATTTGCACCCCAGAATTTCACTTTTGTCCCCAAACTTCACTTTAGAATTTTACTTTGACACCCCCCCCAAAAAAGAGGTCTGTCTCCGCCACTGCTGGTAGCAAAGTTATTTGGGGAGTAATCACCATAGTCCCATTTAAATTTATTATGAAGTTTGGGGATATACTAGCATAGGACCATCTGCTCTATTTCCTGACAGTTTTAGATTCTGCCATTTAAATACTATTTAAAGGTGGTTGTTTCCATTTATGTGTATTGTTGTTCTCTACGTGATATGAGAGCCGGGCACTTGCACATAACACCCCATTAAGTACCGTGGTAAACAACTTGCGGTTTTTGATGGTAACGCAATAATGCATGTTGCAATGCCCTATTCATACTGTGCTAATAAAGTGGTTTAATCCACTAAATGGCGTTTTTGTTGTTTATATCTTAGGATTGAAATGGATTCGAGGCTCAAATTTCAGGACGACAATGAGAAAATACGGCCTTTTCATCTTATATCAAAATCGAGACTACTTCCGGGTAAATAGGGGGGTCCCAAAGACGATCGGAACATGCCCCTTTAATTAACAGACAATATTTGCCCAAATTTGGAAAGCCCATTATACAGCAGGGGCACCCGGTTAGGTAAAATCTGCCCCTTATGTGTGGGGTAAGGATAATTTTTTGAACATCCATTTTCAACAAGCAAAATAATACACGACCCTAAGGTCCATTCATCTTCAAGTTTTGCACAAATTCACTGCACTCTACGCTGCAGTGAATTCAACTGGGCTGCATCGCTGCCCAAACCACTACATCACCTGTTAAGGCACTATCAGTGATTTGTTTATATCGGAAGATAGCTCAATCAGTAAGCGCTCGACTCCAGTGTAATGCTCATCCATGCGTATAGGGGCACAGTTCTAGCGCCTGGAGATTTAGCCTGCTTGTAATTTTCCCTGGACAAGATTAACCGCTTATTTGTTCCGATTTACCCATGTGGATGATTTGGTACTGGTCCCGGCTTCGATTGTTATCCTCGATGTATGTTTGCTGATAAGGTAAAGCGCTGATCCGATCTGCTCTGCATCCCTTGAAATATGCCAATGGTTAATGGTATGGTTGGGCCACAAGTGATCAGCGACATTTGTGAAAGCGCTTAGAGGCCAATAGCACAAGGCGCTATAATACAAATCTCTGCTATTATTATTATTTATCGGAAAAAAATAAATAATTTTAACATTGTTGAAACCTGATTTTGTTTGTCATACTGTCCCTTTTAGTGTAAGACTTGTGATAATTTCCAAAAAGTCATAAGATAACGATCTAAATTTATTTAAAGGTGCTGTTCCAATTTGTGATTTTGTGTTCTCTATCTTGATTATGAGAGCCTGGCACTTGCACATAAACCCCATCAAGTACTGGGGAAACAACCTTGCGGTTTTGAAGGTAGACGCAGTAATGCATGTGGCAAAGCAACCTATTCATACTCTGCTAACGTTATTGGTTAACCACTAAAAACGGCGTTTTTTTTTTGTTTATATCTTGGGAATGAAATGATTTTGAGTGCTCAAATTTCAGGACGAAAATGAGAAAAAACGCTTTTCCATCTGATATCAAATCGATACTACTTCCGGGTAAATTAGTGGGGTCCCCAAAGACGATCGGAACACGCACCTTTAAGCTAGTCCTACAAATTTCAATATTTTGACTCATTTGGGTAGATCACTGATAGTGTTTTTTAAATTTCATTTTCACGAAATTTGCGATGAGTACATTGACTTGTTACAGAAAGTTATTGATTATTAGCAATGTACAGTGCAAGTGGGTATGAAGAGACTTAACGGTGCTTGTTCCACTTTATGTCCTATTTGTGTTCGCTACTTGATACTTGCCCCATACCGTGGGAAACAAACTGCGGTTTTTTGATGGTAGAAGCATAATGTTATATACGGTGTTTTTTTTGTGTATATCTTGTATGAAATGATTTGAAGGGCTCAAATTTCAAGACAACGAGAAAAAATGGCCTTTTCAATCTGATATCGAAAATTGATACTCTGTCCGGGTAAATCGTGAGGTCCCTAGACGATCGGAACATCAACCTTTGAGGATTACATTTACCAATCATTTTTACAGTCTTTTAAATTTCAATCTTCACATTTTACTCATGAATCCAGAAAAATAAAAATTGGCTATGCCATAAGGGTATGGCAAATTTGTGCTGGTTTCCCACAAGCTAAAGGTCCTCTAATGGAGAGAATTCATGGGAAGGTGTCGACAAATGTGAAAAATGACAATTATGGAATGCTTAACAATAACATATCATACCGCCAGAAATTTATATGCTGGATGCGCATTGTTCGCCAATAACGTCTATCTTGGCAAACCGGAAAGTGGCTTGGAATACTTCTCTGGCCAATTTTCATAGCCATGTGTGTCCCCGTTCTTGTTTCCAACGGTTTTCACGGGAAGGCAAGGATGTTGAGTTTCACATTCTTTTTTGGGTCATTGATCCAGGCCAGTTTCGCTGTATGATGGTTTGTGTAGCCGCAGGCACTCGCTACATTGACCACTAAGGAGGCTGTAAGTAAAAGAAAGTGATAGTAAAGGATCACAGTTGTAATGATGGTTTTGTATTCTTGCAGGCCCCGCTACCATTGACCACTAAGGAAGGCTTGTGAGTCAAAGAAGTGAATAGAAGGATCCATTTGATGAATGGTTTGTGTACTGCAGCACTCGCTCATGACCACTAAGGAGGCTGGAAGTAAAAAAGAGGTGAATAGAAGGACTACATTTGTTTGCCAATGAAGTTTATGAAGTAGTAATCAGAGGGTGTTTTTGAACCAATCCCATAATGCATTGCAATGTGCCTATACTGTATCATAAAACTTATGTCCGGACCTTGGATAAAAAGTCCCTGTAAAAAGTGTAACAGAAGCTAAGGGAACCATAAGACGTTTCATGATCATGCAAAAATTCCTTAAGTACCAACACGTTGTAGGCTAAAATGATTGTAAAGTCCATTGAGTTTGTTTATGTGTTAAATAGGAATTTGGTGGGATCACATGACCCTGATTCACATGACCCGGTTGGTGAAATTTCCCCAAAACTTTGTGCACTTGTTGGATTGACTTGATACACCATCTGAGTAGTAATATCCTTACCCTCCCCCTGGGCACTACTGCCAGGTGTGGCCATTTAAGTGACTCCTGAGCAAATTCAGCAACCTTAACGAATAAAGTGCAATAACTGCGGCTGCACGTTATGCCTGGCATTCCCCCCTCTGAAATTCAAATAGCGAAATTTGCAGGATGACGGAATAGGCGTTGGGGCGCCGTGGTAGGTCGGCCAGCCCTACCCGCTCTTCAGAATTTCGAACCGAGTGAAAATATTTGGGAAAAAATTGATAAGTCCTGAATCCAGCCCCTGGTTGTCGGCACCCGAGACTCAACAACCACCCCCCCCATTAAAAATGGTCTGGGAATGCCCTGTCTACCTATGCCATTAAGAAACTGCAATCATGAATAGAGCTCTTTATAAATACCAGCACATTTTGAAAGTGTCCCCAATTTTTTGCACAGAGGTTGGTAATGTCAATTTAAACTATACCTGCTGAATGGTAAGGCCAAAGTGGTCTTATTTTGTCATAAGAAGGTTTTGTAATTAGAAGCGGCTATCCGCGCTTGTAATTTAAATGCAAAGCTGGAAACACCCACATTGTTCTACACCAATTTCTGTCTGTCCATTGAGAAATAGCGGCACCTCACTAAAATGACTTTCTGACTGACACCCTGAACCAACTGACACCTACTGGGATGAGCATAATACACATACTTGGGGCAATTTCCCAGCTATTTCATATTTGAATGGACATTAACTGGCAGCCCCGTATATTAATTATTCTAATTCAAAATTTCCTTCTTTTGGTTAAACATAGACAAGTTCGAGCTTTACCATTCACAGTATAGTTTACAGGAACCAATTACCAATGCAACTGTGGTAAATTTTCATTTTTGGAAATTGGGTGCCCCTTCAAAATTTGTTTGCTGGTATTGCTTTAAAGATATGGGAGTCATGCTCAGCAGAACTACGTTGACACAGAGATATATAAGCACTACTGGATTGATTACTTGTATTTCCAGCGAATCATGCTCCAAACCCTGGAGGCAATTTTTGTACAGTAATGGGAATTTGCTGACCCCCCTCTTTGAAGGAAAACACCCGAGACCAAGGGTGCAAAATTGGGAACTGCAATAACATGGCCAACTGGTAAAGCTGGTAAACAGAATAAAAAAACCTTGATATTGTCAATGAACGCACAGAGATTTGAGTATAATAGCAAAAAGTAGTAGTTCCATTATCCCAAGAATGAAACACGTTGAATATGTATGCCTAAGTAAAAATATACACTTGCTACATTGCTGTCGTCATTTTGGCCACTGCTAAGCCACCCACCAAACCTCTTAAGCTTTTGTTTTCATTTTTATCCCGGGGGTGGGGTGGTGGGGGGGCACTTGTATTTCCAGGGTGGATATCTGTCGTGTACAAAATCCGTTAATTAGGGTCATTTTTTAAGAACAGCGATGTTACGCGCGTACTTTGTAAGGGTATCAAAATCGTCAAAAATGCAAAATGAGGTATGATTTTTCCCAAACGTCGAAATTAATGTGCTTTATGGTGTGGCCTTTTGAATACTTGTAAAAATCACAGAAATGCTTGAAAGTAGCGATTTTTCTTCCCGATTTTTCTCTTATGTCCTGATGATGTTAAATAATTTCCTAACTTGAAGAATCCCCAATAATTTTGCAACGGCCTATGCTTAATTTCATTTGCTTTCATTCATTCCGCGTGCTATTTACACTATAAATCACTGCTCGTTACACATAACAGGACGGGAACATGGGAAATAAAGACTCCCGCTGTTTATCCAAATAAGTCTTATATTTTACAGTTCTAGATATAATGAATTTACAGATAGCGAAAAACTGTCAATTCCGACAATGACCTATTAATTCCAAGGCTATATCAGAAAAAAACTTTAAAAAAGGTCATGTGCCCGATTGCTAATGCCTCGTCCCCAGAACCCCGACCCCCGATTTAACCGGAAGTGGCCAAAATTTTTGTACAGAAAGCAAGCTTTTTTTCTCATTTACTTTACCCTTGGAATCTTAGGGCTACGCATGGTGGAAAAGTGGGTAATTAAGAAGCTCCCTTCCCGGGAAATTTGACCATTTGGAGGGAAAATTTTGACTTTTTAGACAAAGAAATACATAAAAATGGTGGGAAATCTAGGGAAATGTGACATCTTCCTGGGAAAATATGCATTTTTTCCTGCCCCCTGGGATAAAGATGTTTTGGTTTAGAAGTTACGAGTGAAATGTGCCCCTTTTTGGTCGACCATATTAATTTTTACACAGTACTTATGGCTTACAACAATCACGTTTTTAAGCTCTCACATCAAAACGGATTGAAATTTGGCGCGAAACTTTTCAGTTGGGGTTGGAGCCATCTATTAAGATGATCTTTTCATATACTTAAATCGGGCAATCCTCCTTGATAAAAGACTTGAAATTTAATGATTTAAATTTTGACTTTATTAGGCCCTAGATTGACTTTATGTTCCTTTCCACCCCCCCCAAAGTTTTTCCCAGATATATATAAGGCTTTGAATTTAGAGAATGAACATAAAGTCAGTGTCATACGCGATTTCATACTTTTACACATGAGGATGAGATGAAGTACACAAAACTTCACTTAAACATGTTGAAATATTCCTTAATCAGGGCAGGTTACAAGCAACATTGTATAAATATACTTGTTTAGGATAGCAAAATTTAATTCAAATACTTGTTTAGGGTGCGTTTTTTAAACAGTACACACAAATTACTTGTTTTAGGGTAGTATGATTATGAACCAAAATACTTGTTTAGGGTGGCAAAAGTCAACCACAATACTTGTAAAGGGTAGCAAATCCAACCAAAATTACTTGCTTAGGTGCTTTTCTTGCCAAGTGACATACGCGCTTAGGGTACGTTTTTTGGGAGGCCATAACACGAGCATGATAATCCACCTTGGAATACAGCGGGCCCCCCGGGTTTTTTAATACTTTTAATACTTTAAGTATGTGTATGAACTTGTTTGTTGTAGCAAATATTTGCAAGATTGAAATTACAAAGTATATGTTTAATCCATGGACTACACAGGTCAAGGAGGGTAATTTACTAAATGTAGATGAAAATTTACATGCATGAAATTGACCGGGTATGAAAGTGTCCCGCATTCTTGGGCACTAACGCCGGGGGAAAACCCCTTTGCCACTAGTCTTTATTAGCCCGATGTTGCTCTGGTTTTCCGCTACATAGCCATGTTATCTACTCTACAAAGCCAGAGAGGCAGTTCATTCAAAAACCACGATCCACTGTCCACCCTCTGTGCCACACCGTTGAGAATTATTGGTGTAAACTTGCGATCCTCTATGACAAGAAATCTGTTGCATCTATATGTAAACTTTGATGTCTTAGCTTCCCTAAAAGCTTATTTTAAAAATAAAACGGTGACAGCCTATGCTTACATCCGTGAAAGGTTGACCCTAAAAGGGCACAACACGGCCGAATTTATTTGAACAAATTTTTGGCTAAACACCACCGAGGGTGTTTTTGAGTTAATCCCATAAAAGCACCAGTTTGTAAATTTCACCTCAATCAGGTCAATGGGGCCATGTGATCCCATAAAAATCCTATCTTAACACTAAAACCCAGACTTTCTGCTCATTTTTTTATCCCACAAATCGTTAGTAAAAGTTTTAGGAATTTTTAAAACTGATTATGAAAATCTTGTGTTTTCTTAAACTTTTGGGACTTTTTGTTTCCCAATTAACTGGACCCTGTGTTTAGGAACATTGGTTATGCATCATGGGATTTGATTCAAAACACCCTCTTGCTCAACACAGTCGTTTTCCACGTCCGCGAAAAACAAAAAAAAAAAAAAAAAAAAAAAAAAAAAAAAAAAAAAAAAAAAAAAAAAAAAAAAAAATAAAAAAAAAAAAAAAAAAAAAAAAAAAAAAAAAATTTTATAGGGATCGGCGGATCTACATTTTCTAATCCATGCGTATCCGGACATCTCACTTTCCACTTCCGTATTAAATCCTTTAACCAATAACGTTGTTGTGGTGGTTTTGTGGTTGGCTCTACTTTCCTTTTGTTACGTTATTAATTGTTGCGCTGCTGTTTTTGTTTTAAGATGACAAATAACTAAGTAAAGATTTTCAATGAAAACAACAAGAGTAAAACGAGAAGCATCAAGATGCTTGTGGCTTACTCCATAGTGTGGCTTGAGTTGTGCAATGAGGTGAGACAAACCAATTAAGTGACAATTCCGGCATATCCTAACGTCCCTTAACTGCATTTTTTCCACTTTTCAAACTCACGGTGCGGACGCCAGTTTTTGTTTTTTTTTGGAAATTGCCCTAGATCTAACAAGAAATAACGCTACCACCTTTTTGGGGGGCGGTGATCGTCAGGTAATGTAGTCTTTTTCCGAAAAGGATGTTTGGATATAGGCCTATAGCCGTGAAATTTGTTCATTTGTTTAATGCCAACAAAAAATGAAAGAAATAAAAAAAGTAAAAAAACCTAAATGTAAAATCACTTTTTCTTTTTATTTAAAAAAAAAATCGAAAAGTGGCTCCCAGAAAATTGCGTCAATGGCTAAATGGCAAGTCAGACAGTTGCAAATCATACTTGATTGTCCAATTATTAGTTTATAGAAAACAAAAATATTGATTTTGGATCACTTGGATATCTTATAAAATTGAAACTCTATCACTTTTTTTGTCTTACCATGCAAATCTCCTCAGTACAATACAAGAAAACAACAACAAAATACAGTAAAAATGGCTCCAAATTAAATGCATGTGGCTACTACTGGCAACAAACTTGATGCCCCTGCTGACGCCACTAATCCATCAACCACTGGCTCCAACACCTCACCTAACCCATTGGATCCTGTATTCATCAATTAACCTGACAACCCCCACCCATCAACCATCATATCTCCATCACACCATGGAATACTGACTTTGTCTTGTCAACCACTGATTTCAGTATGCCTCAACCAGGGGCAGCAAAACGCTAAAGACTAACTAATATAGGTTAAAAACCTAATTTTTGCACATTTATTGCTTAGGTACGTGTAATCAGGGATTAACAGTAAAATATGATGACATTAGTATTAGGAAGGGCTTGTGTATGGGCCAGGCCAGGGATATTAGTAACAGAAAATATTTCCGTACTCATTAATTGCTGTTTTCTTAACTTTATTAAACTTTGAAGAAAAATGAATTTTCTTCCATTTGACATCTTCCCAATTTTTTCAATTTCCAGAAATTGGGGGTAGAAGTAAAAACTACTCCCTGTTGACCGTTATATATATGGTCAGAATGGTCGGAGTTATTAAACCTGATCTATGTTATAAAGTTAAATTGCATTTACATAAACATTCCCCTTCCTGTCAGCCACCAACTCACCACCATCAACCATTTAATAAAGAAAAACTTTTCCCACCTGTCAACCAAATATTATTCACTGAGCCTTTCACCAAGTTTTTTTTTTTTACACACTTTTTACAAAATTTTGTCAGTACAGGATCTCCTTTAACTTTTGGTCCTTTTTTTTTTTCATTTTGGCTTTGCTGGCTTTCTATCTCGATGCATCTGGGATATGTGACCCCGTACCTTTTTTGCGGTAGGTGAAAATTCAATAAGGGGCAGGGACTTCTGTTAATCATGTTATTGTGATGAATGGTCAAGGCCTTAAATACACTATTGTGCGTTACCATACATGAATGAAATTGGGTATTTAGTGGCGGTGATTGGGTTTTTATGACTAGTGTCCTCCAAAATATTCCGGTGTGGCACGTGCATTTGAATTCTTTCATTTTCCCTCGCCGACTGGAAGTGAATAGGTCCAAAATCCAGGGGGACAAACGTAACTACGTGAATCGACTATACTACTGTACCAGGGGGGGGTGGGACTGATTTGAGGCCCAACAAAATGGGGTCTCCGAAACTAGGTGGTCAGACAATTTAAGAAACTAAGCTGCGATCTCCCTCAATTCCCAGCTACTTTTGAGGGGTTTTTGAAGAAAATTTGGTAGAATGTGGCTTTGAACAGGAAAAGTAGGTCTGCTGGAAATGGTTAAAATAGGGGTCACTGGACTGAAAAAGAGCCTGAAAATGAGGAACTTATAAGTGGTACATAACCATACTTCCTCCTAATTTGAGAACTCCCCCCCCCAACCTGTAACATTTAATTGTACTTTGCTGTCATGCCCACATTTTGAAACATTTTTTTAATTTTTATGTACCACATTTTTACCATTAACATTTAATTTCCAATTCACACACACAAGCCCCTGCACACATGCAAACACCCCACACACAAATGTACCATCACAATGTTCATAAAAAGGAAGCATCATATAAGCAAAGAATAATTTTTTTTTAGTTGTCCATACAAAGAAAACTTTCTAAATTTAAGAGGTAACATATCCATGTGTGCACAAACTCATGTTTATTACACTACCTATACCTGATGTAAAATACTAGGGCATTGCTATATCAAAGAACTGCAGAGTGTCGGGTCACTCTACCAAAACATAAACACCAGGCCTAACATAAGCACATGTTGTGTATATTCTATTACTGACCTTGATGTCCAAAAATGGTTCCCTGTTTCTTGGTAATACCTTACTAACCATGCATGCAAAAGTCGCCAACAACACAGTGAACCAAAGTATGACTATGATTTTAGTCTAAACAATAAATGTGTTTACAAGTGTTTACAAGTGTAACACTTTCTGTGTGGTTTTTCTTGATAGTGAGCCTGTTTCTTGCGTGTTAATGTATCCAGGGTGGTGAGTGTTGTTGGGCCCTATATACCTTTTGCTCGTCACCTGCTCCATATACCTGTTTTGTTTCATACTGTGGAGTAATGGGAAATAAAGTTTGGATGAACATATTGATCTTCACCCAGCCTCTCTTATAGACTTACTTCGTGTAAGCCAAAAAAGAAACCAGCCAACCCATACTGTCTGATAAAGTGAGCAAGCCATAATAAAGGTCTTGTTCCGATTTATGTGTATTTGTTGTTCTCTAGTTGATATGAGAGCCTGGCAACTGCACATACACCCCGTCAAGTTCCCGTGGGGAAAAGAAAAAAAAAAAAAAAAAAAGAAAAAAAAAAAAAAAAAAAAAAAAAGGAACGACAACAACACATAAAAAAAAAACAGACATATCACAAAAAAAAGAAGAACACCACACCCTTTTTTTTTTTCGTTTCTCCATGCATAATGCATATGCAAAGCCTAATCAATACGTGCTAATATTGGATGGTCACTACTAAAACGGCTTTTTTTTGTTTATTATCTTGGGAATGAACTGGATTTGAAGGCTTTCAAAAAAACGACATGAGAAAAATACGGCCTTTCATCTGATATTAAAATCGATACTACTTCCGTGTAAATCAGGGGGTCCAAATACGATCGGAACACGCACCTTTAGGGTTTTATCGGGGATGAGTTGGTGTGTGTGGGGAGTCACAGTTTGAGGTACCGGCATACGGGGATGATCCGCTCCCATGCAGTGGGTCCATTTTTTTCTGGATCTGGATCAATTTATCCTCCAGTAAAGCGGTTCCGGCATCACCTGGAGCAAGACCCGTCCCCATTTCTAAGGATTTCATGAGAAATCCTTAACACATGGGTCGAAAACTGCCTCAAACATTGTTTCAAGTCAGAAATACATTGAAAAATGGTATGAAAGCAAATCCTTAGAAATAGGTACCCTTTTCTACCCAAACGAACCAAATGAAATGGGTATAGGGCAGGTTTCACACTTGGTTTTGAAAATGTCCCTTGGATGCCAATTTGTTTCCTGAGGTTACAAGTGCGTCTACTTCAAATTATATGCGTGTCAAGTTTTAACAGTTTTGAGCCTGTTAGAAATTCTTTGGTTTTTCAACTACTGCAAACATCCATAAACATCCAATTCCAAACCTAGACTGGGCATAGTCATATTGGAAATTACTTACCCTGATTACTCCAAAGAAGTGGTCGTGTTGGTTGTGTTAAAGTCTGTCAATACCCTTTTGGACGGTGAGAGAGGTTGTGAACTTTTAAAGGTCCTGCAGCCCCACATGGTTTTATGTTAAATTAAAGCTACAAATATGAGGAGACAAATAATGCAAATGGTGTGTATAGTTTTTTTCACTATTCGAAAGAAGTTTCAGGCGATACAACACATTAAACAAAGGCACCAAAAAAAAAAACAATTTGGAAAAATCAAAAGGTTGGCAACTCGGACGTGACGCTGTGGAGTATCAACCCATTTACGTAGTGTGTTGCCAGCCGTAATTTAAGTTGTACAGTCTGGCAGCAGTTAAATTATATTTCTAATGTAACTGCATTTTGTTAAAATTTAAGTGCGTATTTTTGATGTTGACTTGTTAAAATGCAGTAAAAATAAAGTTTCAACGAAAAGCAATGTCGCGCGAATCTTTATAATATGATTGGGCATTACTGTTTTTTAGGAAAATGTACACCACGTGGTGGTGTTGCTAACATTTTCTGACTACCACTGTCATGAAACTGGGAACGAAGCTTTAATTCCTTTCAAATAAAAAATTTTAGCTATTAATACCAATCATAGACCCTAATTATTTTAATTAAAAAAGAGGTACAATTCATATAGCATGTATATTCGCAAAAACGGGACAATATGATTTAATGCCAAAACATTGTGAGCTGTTGTGTGGTTCTAGATGGCATATATTGACCGAGAGATGGAACTTGTGGCCGAGATTTGAAGGATAGATGAATGTCACAACGCCGATGCGGCACTGGTAAAACTACATTTAATAGCTTCAGAAACAACAGTAAAACAAATTAAAGTTGAAAAAAATAAGCAGGTTTGCTGGTGAAATCATCGAGAGATGACGGTGGATTTTCTGGTTTGTGTATCAGAACTTTGGACGATATTTGTGCGGGACACAGTCGCACCAATGACGGAAAATACAGTCAAATTTGAACCTATATTTATTTTCCCGATTTGCTACATGTATTTAATAGTACCAGAAAATTTGTTTGAGTGAAAAGATACATATGGTGTGAGCATGTGCCAGAGAAAACTCTTAATTTTGTTTTGGTAGTGTTAAGTGGGCTATTTCTTTGCGTCTAAATAGACGCAAAATTTTACCTCTATCTAGATCAAAATGCCGCCCAACCTTTGAAAAAGGTATGCGTCATAGATGCAAAAGCGCACACTAATGTGAACCCTGGTATGGGGTGCGGACTCCTCAGCGCACATCTCCGACGGAACCAAATCTAACCCCCCCCCCCCACCGATTTTAGATGGAAGAATTAAATTACTCCATATTGCCTGATAATTAGTTCCCGAATTTGTGTACATTTTTTTTTTCCTCCGTCTGAAGTGAGATGGTAAATGATTGGGATGTGAGTATGCCAGTATCGCATCATTCACTGTACCCAATTTTTCATTACCATGGTTATGCAAGCACACTTTCACAGTTGGGCCATAGGTCAATATATTTAACTTAAAGGTGGGTGTTACTCCGATCGTCTTTGGGACCCCATTTTACCCGGAAGTAGTATGCGATTTTGATATCAGAGAAAGGCCTGTATTTTTCTCAGTGGTTCGTCCTGAAATTGGAGCCCTCAATTCCAGTTCATCCACAAGATATAAACAAAAAAACCACCGTGTTTAGTGGTTAAACCATCAATATTAGCACGGTATTGAATAGGGCTTTGCAATGTGCATATTGGCTTTCTACCATCAAAAAACTGCAAGTTGTTTCTCAATCTACGGTTAATTGATGGGGGTTTTGTTATGTGCAAGCGGCAACAGGCTCTCATATTAAGTAGAGGAAACACAACAGGGCACAAAATAAACGAGGGCTAAGGAAGGGCGATTAGCCCCCCCGTGAGGAAAAATTTTGGCTTATGGAAAAATGCAATACGAGGCTACTTTTTGGCAGAAGTTGCTCTCAAATAGCCCCTGTAGCCCACAAAAGTATTTTGTCCCTGGAACCCACAATAGAACATAATAAATCGGAACAAGCACTTTAAAGTGTCCAGTATCGTTGTTTTGGCGGTCATTCCCCACTGCACTGGAGTTTAAGTTTGACTATTTATCAATCACCTGCCAGCTGGAGAATCGCTTTTGAACCAAAACTTCTTCGTTACTGAGATGCTGTTAAGTAAGAAATAATTCTGAAAGTGCTCTTGTAAAACCGCAAAAGTTGTAAACGTTCAGCTAAAGCCTTATCTTCCATTTGCATTTTTTAAATGCATGTGCACTAGCTGTAAATTCGCGCGCCCAATTTTAAGTGTACATGGAGGGTCCTAGGGACCTGCATACTTGGCATTTGGCCACTTTTTCGACTAACGATAATTACTTTTTAAGATTCATAATTTGGTATTCCTTAACTTTTGGGATAAGGACCCCTCTCCACCAATGGGAGT